>PVJN01011218.1:0-54745 GCA_004026805.1 Lasiurus borealis | reverse complement strand
GATAGCTCCCAAAAGCCAATATTTGTTACACCAAAAAAAGGCTTCCATGAGAATGTTTGGTTGGGATGGAATCAATGCAAACTAACCCAAAAAATTCAAGCACAAAAGTAAAGGCAGACAGGCGGGGAACACAGCCACCAGCCACATGGTGAGCTTAGATATGGAATTCCTCAAGCCATAATTCATCAGCATAAGCTCCTGAGCAAAAGCACATCAAATTACTGACAGAGTAGAAACTAGTCCTGAGTTGGCCAGCATGTTGTGTAGGGGTTTGGGACCTCAAACATGGACAGCTGTTCAGGAGGTAGAGGAAGAGGGAATGAAGGTTAGGCAAAACACATGCTTAAGAAGCTGACTGCCATGCCCCAATGTATAAAACACAATGCAAGCCCTCTAGAGTTCCAGATTGACGGTCCAAGCATGCCTGTCACACAGTTGGAGGGAAAAGCACAAAGCACTCAGGTTCGTGGGCAGGGAAGGGTGAGATGGGAAATCAAAAGTCCAGCAGCGAACATCTCCCAGCTAAGATGGCACAGCAAGCACAAGGATATGATGAAACATGGTTGGTGCTGGGAAGCCAAGCACTGCACCGCAGGCACACTCAACCCTTTCACATCATTTGCAAAAAGGAAATCCCCCACATGAGGGGAGATCCAGAAACTTGAGCTAAGAGCCTCACCAAAAAATACTGGGGAATTAGGAAGAACAATAACGGCAATAACAGGATGTGCCGCAGTGGACAGGATACTACAAGACGTCACAAAGGCACTGAGGAATGTCCCCATGCTCATAAAGTTTCATACACTGGCACCCCCTAGACTAATAGAAAAGACACCTCTTTCGTAGCAGGTGCATTAAAGTGGAATTAGGGCTTTGCAATGAATGAAAGTGGAGATAGGGTCAATAAATGCAGCGATCTTCAACATACAAAATGTTCCACAAGCATCCACATATGAACAAGCCCAAAAAAAAACACCGCAGGATATAGGTGTAATGGAAGACCAATGACAAGCAAAAGGGTGGGGAGGAGAGGCTGACACAAGATAGGCACTTTTAAACCAGTGAGGGGAACCTGACTCCATTTGAACAGCTACAGTTTCCAGGCTAAGGAAGTAGAGCGGGGTAGCCTGCAACACTTTTGGACTCCGGTCATTTCCAATAAGCTCAGGCAGTAAATAAGCCTGTAGCGGTAACATAAAGCCCATAAAGGTGTAGCAGCTTGTACGTGAAAACTGAGGAGCTTAGCTTCACACCTGGGCCAGGAAACAAAATGCATAACTGTCCCTCCAGGCTACACTATATACTGCTGGAAGACCATGAACATGGGGGAAAGTGGTTAAAGGCAAAGAAACTCAAATTCAGGTGGGACATAGATGAGCAGGGAAAGGCTTGAGCCATGGGTGGGAGGCAGGGTTACCTGTGTATAGGGGGTGATGCTACACACTAGATGGGGGGAGGGGGAGAATCATGATGCATATGTTCTGGAACAATACTAGAAATGCCAGTGAATAGACTGATGGCAGGCAGCCTAAAAAGTGTTAAGTGATGTGAGCATTCCAAACATAAGTACATGATGTCGAAAGCACACAAAGCATCCTACACAGTGTACTGGAAGACAGCTGATAGCAAACTAGTCAGATCGAGAGGAGGTACAGGCTATTGGCAGCACCCCTATTTTAAAGGGTATTTTAAAGTGTCTTGTATCATGCTGCACACAAAACATGAGATCCTGTTAAAACGGCTAAGTAATGCAGATAACTCCAGTGGAAAATAATTGAGGAGGGGGCTCCTCTCTTCTCAAGCTACAGAAAACAAGGAGCACTTGGTGTGCCAAGCCTTCCATCCAGTTTCACTTCAAAAGACAGCACATATAAAATGTGGCGCCTGTGAGTGCTGATAAATCAAAAGGCGTGCATACCTGCATCTCAAGAGCATATCAAAGAGTGATTGAAACATTACGTGGGGGGATGCCACGGGACTATGATATGGTGTTTACATCATAGCTGAAGAGAATGCAGACCACACTGCTCCCGTGTCTGCAGCTCTCCATCAGCGATCATGGACTGCAGGGGTTAATGACTACAAAACAAACTTGGAAGAATAAACAGTACAGACAGTGGTGGCAGCGGGAATAACAGCTGGGCAAACTAGGCAAAAGGAAACATGCTTGGTCAAGCACATGACTTGGCCTGCTTTTGCACAGTGTGAGGAGTTGCGCAACAGGCAGGCCATGAAGATGTAGTCCTCTGTGAGTGCTAGGCAAGCAGCCAGGGGCCAGCCATGCTTCCCAGTTAAGGGCAGGAAACGACACAATACTTGATAACTTTGGGATACGAGAGGGCAAGGAATGGGAATCCAATACTTCAATTACACATGACGAATGGAAAAGCTACTCCTCAGGGATGTTCATGCAAGGGTTAACAGCCAAAACATGTCACTGTTACACTATGATCAATTGAAATAAAATTACAACACAATATGGGAAAACTATTAAAGGGAAAGGAATACGACGACGCGGTGGGACATAGCTGAACAAGAAAAGATTTGTGGCCACATGGGGAAAGACACATCAAAGGAATTACCATTACTGGATGCAGCCTTCTGGTGGAAATTAACTGGATCACATATTTTCATTAGATAAACAAGGACACTCTAGCCACTAGTAGTGACATCAGTAAATATGTGAGGGGTGGAGGGTGGGGGGGTGACTGACAAGTTGAAATAAGACAGGACGGGCTCTTGGAACATGCCACATTGAGCTGTTCTGCATGCAGATTACAGGGAATCAACAGTTTTCAGGAGAGCATGCAGGCTGCCATCATGAGTGCAAAACAGCACACTTCTGTCATTGTAGTGATCCCAATTCCATTTGAAACAGTGCCTGCGGCTAGCCACATCAGCAATCATAGACAGTTTCCAAGAGAATCCCGTGAACATCTGTGACAATGATTCTGGCAGTGGCAGTGGGAATGGTGATTGGGGGGAGTAATAAAAGGGGATCATGATTTCACCAAACAAACTAATTGGCAAATTAGATTGGCAGCCACCAAGCAAGAAGCAGCCCATGACCATGCAGCATCTGTGGGTGTGCTTGGACGGGACCCACGAGGGACTAAATTGTGAAAATTCTTTCAGCAGATGCAGGGAAAGTGAACAGACCAGGCAAGAGCTGGGTAGTAGGTGGCATCAAGTCACTGCACTCGATGCGACAGCGGGGATATCAGTTCCACAACCCTGGCATCACTAACAACGGTGGGCCTGTGCCAAGCTGCTGCAATAATTTCCATTGAATTCAGAACAAGGAAGCACTGATCAAGATATGAAATGGACAGCACATACAGCAGCACTACAGCATGATAAAGTAATGAGAATAAATGAAAACTCAGAACAGGGAGGGGGTAGAAACACAGTGGTTAAAAGAAGACTGCTATACATGTCTTTGCACCATAAACTATGGATATTGTGGAGAGATGTGCTAGACTGTACTACAACTGCCAATGCTTTTTGAAATTCTCTCATGTGTTCATAGGCAGTACACTAGTAGTAAGAACACAGGTACATAGTAACAGGTGGGTCCAAGACTAAAGGATGGTGAGAAACACAGACTACAGACTCCTTATAACACCTGCTTTATACAGGGATTCCTTCTGGCACATAATGTCAATGATGCATACGACAATATAGATGAGATTACAATTGGTGGCACAGTGCAACACTGGGTAATTTTAAAGGGAGAGCGCTTCAAGGCATAGTGGTGAGCGAGGTAGCTACACATTCCGGGCTCCACAATGTGGGTCAATACAAACTTCTCCATCAAGTGGGGGCTATGGAAGCTGGGGTTGGGAAGGGTGGCAATCTTGACAACTGAAAGAGGAACAGACTTGCAAGGCATGGAATACACAGTGGTTGACAAAAGGAGAGCATGCTTTATAAACAGGTGCACATCATGGACCGACCACCATAAATAAGCAGGCCCTATTCCTGCTGCTGAGCAACCTGAAGTGCTCCTTGCAGATCATTTCAACAGCAAGAAAAGAGCAGCAGAAGAGGGGTTGTCAATGGGAAGCTATTTTGGCACAAGCTACTATGCTAAGCTACTGCCAGAACATCCAAACATAACCATAAATGAAAAAATGACAGCTTGGGATATTCACAGAAAGAGACTGCTTTCAGACTTTCATTTTCTTCACATGCAGAGTCCTGGAAAAATAGAACACAGCAGATTCAAAAACACACTGGACATTTCAGATTGCGGTGTGCTCATTCATTCATGCTCTACAAAATGAGTAACGCACAAACCCTAAATTTGTCTAGCAGGGGCTGGAACAGTAAGGATAAATTCACTGCTATGATGATGTGTATGTGAACTGACTAATGAACACCTGGGGAATGCATTGGTACACATGGGATCAGGGAAATTGCATAAATATCCAACACAAAATCAACATTAACTTGCATACTTTTTGAATAAATGTTCAGTTGCATGACTAGTTCGGGGAGGTGGGTGGCTGGAATGGTGAACATTTAACTTCTCTGAGAACTCCTTCCTAACCCTTCCAAGCAGAAATGGGTAGATGGGGTGAACAAATGACAATGCAGCAACTAGGAAGGAGGGAAGTATCAGCTACCTCCTAGGAACAATGGGCAACACCTGAGGGAACACTGAAACATGATAAAACACGGGAACATTATACTTGATTCTCTTTTACATGCAACTTACAAAACAGAGGAAGAGGGGATGTGATTGGCATGGAAGACGCATGAAGTAAACTAGAATGCAGATGAGCGCCATGACACAAGGTTAGCACCTCATATCTGCACAATGATATGAATTAAACTAGGCAACGGACCTTGACATACTCACCAAGTTGTTTCATTAAATTCCCAGACACTTTTGGCAGACTTCCAATAAACTTGGAGGCCATGAATGACTATTACCACCATTCAATCAAATCATCTTTGAAAAAACGCAGTGTCAGATAAACACTCGTGAAACTGGAAAACACTGGGTGGAGTACACAAAACTACAATGACTTAAAAATAGATAACTGCTAGCAGGGATAAACTGGTCACAGGATATTGGATCCAGGAGAAAGTTTACAGAACACTATTCAGGGATGCACATTTTTTGGAGGGCAACGTAGGCACACTATAAACACACATCATTTGCACAAAATCATTCAAGTTACATACTTAAACATGGCCTACAATGCTGTCGGGGCAAACACATCAGACTTTACAATGCATGTCTTGAGACACGATACATAACAGAAGACACATCTAGTTGCTCCACAATGAGTTTCAATAAACACTGAGCTTACATGAGGGAAATATACATACTTAGGGGTGACCATCACAGCAATGGGCAACCTAGCAGACATTGAGATCAGATACATGTGGTAAGAGAACAGTGGCATGGGAAGGTACAGTACTAATACAGCAGCTGAAACCAAGACTTTTATGAACAGGAAGGCAGGCAGTAACATGACTCACCTTCTCAGAAAACACCACTTCACATGGCATACGAATCTCTGCACCGCAAAGAAATCGTCTCTCATGAATAAATTCCAGCGATCATAACAAGAGTGGATGAAAAGGAATGACACGATAAAATTCCCAAAGCAGACACAGAACATGTCAAACAAATCACATCCAAACACCTCTCCCAAAAAAACTTTTTCTGAAATTCACTGTAATCCCAACAATGGCCAAATGATGGCAGCAGAGGATCACAAAAGCACTATACTTAACCAAAAACCCAACGACAGCAATTCCAAAAATGGCCACAAGATGGCAGCAGAGGATTACAAAAGAAAATCACAAGCAAAAAAGCCAAAATATTCTCTGACAGAAGGCGCTCCTCACAGACAGGCAACGCAAATGAATTCGCAAAGCCACAATGCATGGATAGTTGAAAACACCGATGGCCACCATTGCCTGTCACCGAGGTCGTGAATGTTCGCTGACCAAATCGCACACCACTCGCACCTACAAAAAGTAGCACAAGCAGACACAACTCCACTCTGATGACTGCACTGGAGGGACCACACCCAAATCACAGTGCGCAGAAAGATGCCATCCACGCACCCCCTGCGCCACTCACATGCACTCCAACAAGCGCCGTGACCACGCTCAGATGCCACGCATGCTTTCCAGAGCCTGGAACAAAAACGCCAAAAGAGGTGTTATCCAGAGACTGTCCCCCAAAATCAAACCAGGGAAAGATGGATCCCACAACACTACGCAGAGAAAATCATTAAACAACCCAAGCAGGGATGCAATCAGGCAGCACAGACTCTGAGAATCATCAAAAGGGTCTCCCTTATCCCTTAGCAACACACAGACCAAGGCTAAGCTGACCAATTGAACTCTACAAGCACAGCTCACCTACACACAAGCTAGAGCACCGATTGGGAACAGCCCTCTTCCCTGAACCCTGAGGACACCACAAGGGGAGAGGCGACTCGCTGTCTGTCTCGGCTATGGAGCCCATAGCCCAACATCAGTCAGGCCAATCACACAGCACCCCTCCCTACAAGAAAAGCAAATGACCAGCACATCGACCGGTCGCTGCCATTCTCATTATGACATATTCCCCACACGCTGAACGTGTCTTCCAAGGAATGGCATCTGGGCCAGTGACACACTTTCCCTTTTGGGACAACCTAAGAGAGCGGAACGCAGCGCCAACCACCCTTTCTGTTCGTCAGCACTCCACTAGAATGAGCTACCCTTCACATGTGCAAGCATCCGCTGCAATCCACACACAATGTTGGCAGAAACATCAGATAGGCTGTCTTCTTCAGCAACAAAACTCACAAATACCCTTTTACATCCTCGCAACCACCAACAAACTTTCAATGGGCTGCACCTTTCAACGCGAAAACTTAGCAGATCGAACACTATTGAGCAGCACAGCGCACTGACAATGCACACCATCATGGCACACAGAACAAGGGGCGCCGCCCACACTGCAAAATACACCAACCACGCACAAAAAGCGTACACAACAACAAGCCTAGAATGCAACTTGCATCGCCCCGGAGGGCCTGTACCCAAAGCCTGCACAGCAAAGGCAATTTTGGAGGGGATGGGACTACTTAAAATCTGCAAACTTGGAAAACATCGCAATCGGCACTAAATTCGCACACAATGAGCACGAACACCACCGAATTGTTACAAGCAAAAGGCTAAATACAAGGAATTTCTGTGGCCCACAAGCACACAAACACTCAGTGACATGAAAAGGGGAAAACGATCAGACACAGCAATACAGTAATTCAGCACCTGGACAGCGCACGACTACATCAAATCAGGACTGGGAAAGTAGAAGGCACGGCACAGAAAAATAAGTGCGCTATGTGGCTGCAGACTGCTTCCATGCAGCTGCTCAGACATGAAGAACCCACAGGGACACATTAACACTCATAGAAGGAGGCTGTAACACCCACAAGAGGCTTCACACAACTTCCAGAGGGCAACCAAGAATGCAGCTACCATGATCTCATGCAATCCCACAAACGAAACACAACTGGGTAAAGTGAAAAGTGCGCGTGCAAGAGGTACCACAACAGGATGAAAGGTCACATGGCACCGCTTCAAACAAATAACCACAAGGTGGCCGTGAAACAACAAAATGCCATCACGAAACGTGAACAGAGAAAGGCAACCACTGGAAAGAATACGCACAGCTCCAAGAAACTGCTCAACACCTACTTGCTGCTTGTCAGATCCACAGGAATTATTTCTGTTAGCTGGCAGACAGGGAATGGAATGAATAAGGGCTGAGCCAAAAATCAGAACACAGAATCAAAATACGAGCACACAATGGACTCATACATGTCAGTACTTATTAGATATGCCACATTTACTTATCCGCAACATCACAAGACCTACAACACTCTAAGTAAAAGTGCATTGCTTGAAGGCTCCCAGACATTACAAAAGGAACAATGATCACTTCCCTCATGGGCCCAAGTACTCATATGCAATAGAATAACACAGGGCAGGTGGAAGAATGACCAAGAACCTAACATGCTCCACAATAACCTTCTGATGACTTGCACTTGATCACTGTAAGAAATGCGGGACTTACTCACAGGAAAAACTATGAATGGAACATGCTTCCATCGGCCAACTCATGCTTTCACAGTCTGCTGCCATGCCAACCAAAGCAGCGCAATGATACGAGGTCACATCCATGAGCACACACTGCACTTCACAGAACAGCATCAGCAGCTCCACACACAAAAACAATGACATCCTGATGTCATACCTGAAGAATAGACGCCATGGAAAGAACACATAGGGAGTCAATGAAAACTCAGGACATTGGAATTCTGTGTTGGGGGTACACAAAAGTACCAAAGTTGAAGAGGACTATCTGCAATGAGAGCAATAAAGCCATGAATATCCAGCATCTTTGGTTGCGGGGACGGCAAAAAAGCCCATCAGCCACTCATCTCAGTTGCAGAAAAGTGGCAGAGCAGGGCAGTGCTTTGGTTGGGGAAAAGACAAAACTGGGGAAGAATATAGCGACCGACCAGCAGGCACGCCACAGCCACCAATGGACAACAGAAGCAACGAGTGCCTGGGGCTGACTGGCCAACAATGTACTAATTTTTCACCCCACTGTGACTGTTACCCTAAATTCTGCTGTGATACAAAAAAGAAAACAATAAGTCTAAAGGGGGGAGTGAAGATGAAGAGAACCAGCTAAAATATCAAATGTAAGAAAGAGTCTAAGTGAGGTATTAGGGGACACTTGACTCACTGAACTAGAAAATAGCTCCAAAGTGGATGGGGGGAAGCAGTGGCAGAGGGAAGAGAATACAAAGGATCTACGAAAACAAAGGACAGAGTTAGGATGGAAATGTGATGCACCCTGCCAATATGAGCACCCACACTTGGAATGCTCTCATCGATCCAATGCATCACGGCCAATGGCCACATCACAAGCAATGATAGATGAGACCCACGGACACCATCAAGGGCCGTTTCCACGAGATTGAGCAACATAAAGGCATTGGGATACCAAGGCTCCCTATGGGAAAAAACACGCATTACAGATCAAACACATGCCCAACACGCAATAGATCCCACAGTTGCAACGAGCCAGTAGTAGCCACAAAATCCACCACCACACAATTAGGACTATAGGGGCTGGGGCACATAAGGCGCTATCACACAGTAAGGAAAGTGTACTTTTCAAACACACATAAAATGCCATAAACCCATCCATCATTAACACTTACTCAAGAGCTCGCCAGGAAAGCGCACAGCTACCGGGGGGTGGATGAGCAAGAAGAACGAATTCCAAGGACTCAAAACACAAAAAGGGAACCACCCTCTCATAAGCACATAAGAGGACCTGCACTCACTTTGACACTATATACCGGCAGCTAGCTAGGAAGAAGGAAATTTGGAGAACATGCACAAAATGCTCATACTAGCCAAGCAATCAGGAGCCACCTATGCTTGCCATTCCATTCATTGCAACTGCTCGGAAAGGGGCACACCATTCAACAGGTTACAGATAGCGGGAGATAACGAAACCGTGATACAGCGGCACAATAACACACCTTGAAGGCTGACACAGAAACCTCACACATACAGCCTGCCCAACGAAAAACCGCATCGCTACTAGACTCCTTACTACACTGCATCCTATCACTGCAAGGATCAACGAAGATGCGGGGCAACAAACGGCAAAGAGAAGGGTGTGAGAAACGAGAAAGCAGTTTCAAACCTCACTCCACATCGAGGTGACAAAGCCAACAGCAACCCTTCCAGGGCTCACGCCCGCCACGAACGGCAATCCCAAAAAAAACAGCAGACTTCAACAGTGACCCCTGGGACCGAATGAGCTACCCTGGAAACAGGCTATACCTACTCACCAGGAATGAACTTAGAATGAATCGCTCTGCCTTTCCAAAACACACACAAGGAAACACCAAAAAGCAAAAATCAAGTGCTTAAAAAGGAAACACACGGAGGAAAGCCTGGAACACACACAGACACTGCAAATGAGAAGCTAGCCCGTGGCACTACCGCCAAAACGCAATAAAAAACGCTGCTGTCCCAATACCGGCCACAAGATGGCAGCAGCGGATAAGAAACGAAACGAATGCGCCGAAAGAACAAGACAGCAATCTGAAAAACCGCCACAAGATGGCAGCAAAGGATAAGAAATAGAATTAACTCGCCGCACAAGAAGAAACACGAGATCATCAGAAAAGGAAGAAGGCGCGCTTTACAAAAACGGGAAACTCCAAGGAAGCAAAACACAATCCCAGCACCCCAGGGGATCCCAGGCAAGGCAAACACGGCCGCGCATACCTCCAAATGGCCTGTGGGATACTTCCAAAACGCAACATGCGCAACTCAAAGCGGAAAAGTGAATTGCACTTACACATTCATCTCACTTTGGTCAAGCCAGTTATTATGTTAATAATAATAAGGATTAAATACAACTGTAAAATAGGAAATTGCGTGTGACATATTAGAGAGTGGAATTAACTGTGAACGCCCTTAGAAGACATATGCATGTAAAAGATAAAGAAGTTTGCACCTCACAAGACCAAAGGGCCACACACCTTTAACCCACTGATAAGACGCACTGAAGACACACTGAAGATATCTACTTGAGCACATAAAAGAGAGCAAGCTCCGAAGGAGATGAGAGCCGCTTATCTGCTCCTCCACAGACGATCGCTCTCCGATCTCCTTCCTGCATCCTGCCTGAAACCTGAGCTCTGCCGTGGACCCTGGGTCCGAACCGTGACCCACAAGCCGAGGCCTCTAGAAGACGCCGAGCTGCAGCTGCACCATCCAAAGTCCAGTGTGTGAGTCTCTCGACGGGGATCTCCGGGTGGCCTGCCGAGATCTGCAAACCACCAGGCCTCTGATAAATAAACCGCATGTGATTCGTGCATGGCCTGTCTCTCTCCTGTGCCATTTATACTCTACCAATATTTAATAAGCGCCTTGATACTTGCATATAAGTCCACTCTATTGGAAGAGGATGCTCTTAGCCACCTGTGCTTGTGTCCTTAGATAAATTCTGGAACACCACCCCAAAAGAGACCACATAAATACAACAAGACAATACTAGCCACAAGCCCCACAACCCTCCTTTTAGGAGGAAAGGGGACAGAGCACAGTACGTGCTGTGACACATTAAGGGAAGTGCACTTATAGGGCAGAGAATGCAAACTATGAGCCCATCCATTATTAACACCTGCTCACGAAATAGTCAGGAAAGTTCACAGCTACCTGAAGGCCAAATAGGAAGAAGAATGTATTCCAAGGACTAAGGATGCAGTCGATGGCCACTACTGGGGAAAACGTGTGAAAGGGGGAATCCTCCTTTCATAAACACATAACATCACCTGCACTCACTCACACACTACCTGCCGACAGATACCCCAAAACATGAAAATAAGGAGAACATACCCAAAATACGCATTCTTCCTAAACAGTCGGGAGCCAGCGATGCTTGTCACTCATTGCAACCGCATATAAAGGGACATACCATTCAAGGATTTACGGGTTACTGGGAGGTGAGGAAAATAGGACACAAAGACACAATCACACACCATTAAGGCTCACACAGAAACCACACACACACACACACACACACACACACACACACACTATCCAAACAAATGCCACATTGCTAACACACTCCGGTCTACACTACACCATACCACTGCCAACATCACCGAACATACGGAGATAATAAACGACAAAAAGAATGGTGGGGGGAAGAGAAAGCAGTTTCAAACTTCATTCCACACTGTGTTCACAAAGCCAACACCAAACCTTCGAAAGCGCACACAAGGAACTGCAAAGCCAAAGAAAAACACCAATCTGCAAGGGAGACCCCCTAGGAACGAACGAGGTCCCCATGAATCAGGCCACACCTAATCACTAAAAAGAAACTTGGAAAAAATAACTCTAGCTTGCAGGACACAGATAAGGAAATCACAGAAGGCAAATATCAAGGACTACAAAAGAATAGCCCGCTGGAATGCCTGGAACACACACAGACACTAAAATGCAAACAGGAAGCACACCTATGTAATGCCGCCAAAACGCTTTACTGAAATACGGCGTCATTCAAAAAGCGGCCAAAAGACGGCAGCAGAGGATCACAAATGAAAAGAATAAACCCAAAAAGCTCACAGGCAGCAATTCCAAAAGCCGCCACAAGATGGCAGCAAAGGATAAGAAATGGAATTAAGGCGCCGCAAGAAAAGACGAGAGCATCAGAGAAGGAAGGCGCGCTTCACAAATGTGGGAGACAGCAAGGAAGCAACAGACCATCGCAACACCCCAGGGGAGCCCAGGCAGGACACACACGGCCTCGCATACCCCCTGACGACCTCTGGCAACCTTGCAAACCGCAACGTGCACAAGTCAAGGCAGAAAATCGAGTGACACTGAGACACGCCTTTCACTTTGATCAAGCCAGTAAACTGGGAAACGCACAGGACCAATCCCAGCCCACACTACACTACCCTCCCCTGCACGACCCATGCCACACTCACTTCCTCACCGAAAACCGACGGGACCTTGCTCAGATGCTGCCTACGCTTCCGCAAGCTTAGGAGAAGCGAACGAAGGATCCCCTACTGCTCACGCTGATCCCTAAAGCCAGGCACAGAACAGGCAGACAGCACATCACCACCCTAAGCAAACGCTGAAGCAATCAACTGCAATAGAACAGAACACATCCGACATACTCAGTACAATGGCCCCCCTTCCTCACTTGGAAACAACAAGGCCAAGGCTAAGCTGAGCGATAGCACAAAGCACAATGCCCATCTCAAAGCACAATGCCCATCTCGTCACTTGACACAATACTCCATCTCCTCACTTGAAAACACCAACCCAAGGCTAAAGGGAACAATTGAGCTAAGCACAAAGATCCCCCCACTAAATGGGGAATAGCAAGACCGAGCCTGAGGTGAGCCTGAGGTGATCAATCGGGCTGAGCACAATGAGGCCCCTTCTGACTCGACATCACCAACCTCAAGGGCAGGCCGAGCAATTCTGCAAACACGATGGTCGCCCCCATCACAGTGCAACACACAGCCCAAGGCAAAGGAGAGCAATTGTGCTCTGGCAGCAGAAGCCGGCCACCTGCAAGCTGGGAATGGCCTCCTTCCGGAAACCAGAGAACACAACAAACAATGCGTAAACACTCAGTGTTTGTCAAGGCCATCGAGTTAATAGCCCAACATCAGTCATGCCCAGGGGGTAGCACCCCTCCCTGCCAGACAATCAAATGCCCATCGTGTCACCATCAACCAATCTCTGCCCTCTCACAGCTAGGAGACAACCCAAGCCGAAAATGGAGCATCCAATGAAATCTCAGGAAGCCAGTGACGCACTCTGCCTTGGAATCTACCTTAAAAGACAGGAGCAAGACCAAAAACCCCCTTTCTCTCCTGGAGCACAGCTGCAGCAACGTCCTGCAGACGAACAAAGACCGTGTGAAATCTCTGCACTCCAGTCAAAGAAGAATGTGCAACACCTCGCCTCACCACAGCAACGAGCGAGAAAAATTTAACAAAGCAGCTTCGCCGCAATATTACACCATGAGGACTGTGACTATAACTACATGCCCTCGGATACAGAAACGGGCGGGGCACCACCGCCATTAGCCCGAGGACGCAAACCGGGAACCTAGGTAGGTAACTTTCCCATTTCGGACACTGCACTCATGCATTTCGATAGAATGTGGGACCTCGGGTCACTCAGGCTCGCCGAGAAATGATGGGAGGGCGGAGGACAAGCACCACAAAGAGGCTAATAGAAAAGAAGGTTAATCTGGAGGAATGTATGGGAGACTGGGACTTTTTTCTCATGAGAAATGTGCATTGATTTCCGATAAGGGAAAGCAAGGAAGGAAAGAAGCAGTACAAATTGGAAAAATGAAACAAGGAGGTTCCAAGGAGAAATGGTTACACTCTACTTTCTATGCGACGTGTGGACACTCGTAAGTAAGTAGCAAAGTCTCTGGGAGCTGGTGGGAGCCGGTTGAGGGGATCACTGAAGATGTACAGGCTCTTCCCAGCAGAGAAATCAGCCAAATTAGGAAATGCAATGTCTCCCCAAAGGCACCTCTGGCCGACATTGTGAGCGATTCTCACAGCTGTGAAACCAAACTAGACACATAAGAGAGCTGAAGTCCTAGATGATAATCAGTAGAATTGGGTGGGACCGCAACCTGCAGGAAGCACACTTTCAAATTCACCCCCCAGCATCCCCTGGAAATCACAACTGTTTCCTTGCAGCTCCTCGAAAAATTAGCAATAGCAATAATAAGAAAGTGAAATGTAAAAACGAAATAGTCATGAAACATGAAAAATATCTCTGATCCCTACGTAGGCCATGATTCCAGACGCTAAAGAGTTGCAGGAGGCACTGTTAAACCACAGCAGGCAGTGGTGAGAAAACAGGACGCATAACCTAAGCCTATAACTCAACAAAGAAGCTTTCTTTTTTCAGAAACAAAAATATCTTATGGTTGGCTTTGTCTCTTTAGCTCTGTACAACAGGAAAAAAAAATGGAAAAGCGGTGTTCCATAGAAAATCAAGGAGCGAGCGAGCGAGCCCAATGAAACACAGAACATGGATGACAAGGAGCTTGCAGCAAAGGAAGGCTTCAGAAACCAGTAAGTAAGAAGACAACATGCCTCCGCCTTGGAAACCCAAAATACATTCTTCACTCTAACCAACACACTCTGCACACATGTTCTGTACTGACTTTTCCTAGCAACCAAAAGGGAAATGAGGAGAAAACGTACAAAAAAAGTAACTCCAAAAACGGCACCAACCGATGTAAGGGAAGAGCCCCGAATACCACACACCGCAGACAACAGCGACCAACACAGATGGCAAAGAACAGTGCAGGTAAGTACCTTGGGTTACTTTTTTTAAACATACATTACTAAACACTTCAAGAGTCAAGAATGAAACCAAACCATACATGTGCCTATCTACGGGGAGCCTCACATGCCTGCACAAGAACAAACCCAAAAAAGGTTACACATGGCCACGAGCAGCTGCAGGACACAAAGCTCCCTCAAACATCTGGGACCAACCATTCATATACATATTTTCTTATTATTCGTTTTTTAAACACATAAAAAGACAGGAATGAACAGCTACATACCTCTATGACAGACACCCATCAGTTACCTACAAACATCCATGACTGCAGATATGTCCACAAAACACATACATGGCATTGACCGCACCCCAACGTGATTCCTATATATAACCCTTTACACTAGGACAAACAAGTAGGGATTTCTGGAACCGATGTTGGGGATTACATGATAAAAGGGGAACACCATCCCACAAAATGAATGATATGCTCAAAATTCTCAAAACAACACATCAACAAATGAGTACCAACACAGCAGCTTCCCTGCAACAAACAACACCCACCTCATCATCGAGAACTTACATAAACTCACACAGATGGGTCATTAGCTGTTAACCTCACACACACCTACATCAATTCACAAAAACAAACACATAAAAAAACCACCATATACTCATGCGCACATAAACACGAAAACACAGCCACCTACAACATCCATCTATCCTGTCTGAGACCCTGGCTTCCCTTCCAAACTCTCCACGACTCAAGAAGAAAAAGGAAAAGAAATTTTGGATAAATGCCCAAAGAACTGTAATGACAAAAAGAGGTCAAATACACTTCTCTCACACAGAGACCACGACTAAATACCCACAAAATTGGGGAGAAAATACCTCCTTCATTACAACCACAAACACCACTACTTCAAACACTACCAATAAGAACACAATACACAAAACACAATGCCAACCGTATAAGAAAAATTGCACTGAGCAGCGCTAAACTCAAACAGCAATCAACAGGAGTGCAATTTGAAGTAACAGATACCATACATAACCAAGTGTGCCAGAATCTATCTACGGACTTGAGTGCTGTTGGCCAAGAATATCCTTGACCAATAGAATTTTCCTATGAGGATAAATCAAGGCACTTTTTAAATATTGGCTCACCATGCATAACAAAGAAGACAGGCAGCAGACGCCAGTTTGGCTCAGTGGATGGAGCATCACCCTGCGGACTGAGGTGTCCCGGGTTCGATTCTGGTAGGGGGCATGTGTTCTAATTGCGGGTATATCCCCAGTGGAGGGCGTGCAGGAGGTGGCTGATGGATATCTCTCTCTCATTGATGTTTCTGACTCTCTCTCCCTCTCCCTTCCTTTCTGTGAAAAATCAATAAAATGTATATTTTAAAAAAAAGAAGACAGACAGGCAATCCATGAATCACACACACTATATTTCCGATATTCATGACGGTTTCAAAAGAACACTGGGAGATCCTAAATGATAGGCACACGCACAATGGACATTTGACATTGCAGCTACTGCTGCTCGACACCTTCTAGAGGCCTCAGCTTTTGCCTGTAGGTTCACACCCAATGTTCGGGACAGAGCGCAAACTTCACGCAGGATGCAACAAGGGGAGCAAAGAGCGACCGTCTGTACGAGAGCAAAAAATCAGCTCTAATCTCCCTCGAACCTTCTTCTCTTTCCTATTCTATGGCAGACATCTTCACTATGTCATCAGTGTATGTTATCAGCGGGTCCCAGGTGTTCAGCTACCTAGTTTTTACATGTACGGTACAGACTTCTTTATCTCTATCATTCACATCTCTTTTGGGGGAGTACACATTTCATTCCAGTCACTAATATGTCAGGCGCAATTGATTATTTCACATTATTTTTTTCATTTCTGTTACTGTGACACCAAGCAAGTAAATAACCTCTTTGGGGAAAACATTGATGAGTCTGAAGAAAACCTCTAAAAAGAAAAATAACCGGTGAAAATCCAACTCTACGATACCACGGGATCAAACAATGGCAATGCAAGCATACAAACGAAACAGCACAATGCAGACAGCAAAGGCATGCATACACCTCAGATGCAAATCACATGAACACAAAGTCAGGAAACATGAGTCAGCGGCACACCTTTGAGAGACACCATCCGCTGGATGTGTGATGGCAACTGAATCGGAGCACACATACCCAATGCTCCAAAGGGGGGGAGGGAGCGCAAAAAGAAAAATTGTAAAAATACAACATTAACAAGTTACAGGCACATTGCTGAACTGAGCCACAAACACAGGGGAAACAAACACATTGTTACTGGATAGCATGCACCGAGGAACAACACAAAAAAGAAAAAAAAAACTAACAACAAACTCAGGCGTTGCACACAGACGGGCCCGTGGAAAATCTGAAGGCAGCAAGAATGGACCAAGCAAGGGCAACGGGGGATAAAAGCTGATCAGTGCTAAGACAGCCGACGGCAAACATGTGTATGAAGCGCTCAGAGTCAAGCAAAGGAGACGGCACACAACAAAAGGTCAGTCATCGCAGAACAGAACATAAATGAGGACTTACGATGGTAAATATCCTACGCCAGCCTGGTGAATCAAGGGGCCAATTAGCTCCGAATCCATTCAAGACTGTGGACCTCAGCAGAGATTACACATCCTCATCGTATGATTAGAAAATGACCATGTGATGGATGGGTGACCGCCATCCATCTTTCTGGTCCTCTCGCCCGTTCCCTTCCTCTCTCCAAAAAATTCATTCTCAAAAACCCAAAAGATAATGCTGCTCCTGCATAGATGACAGAATATATAAAGGCAGAAAGGAACACCGCAAGCGGGGAAGAGCATGCGGGTCAACTAAAAGGCAGAGACAAAGGGGAACAAATAGCGGAGTTAACAGCAGCAAACCTCACGCCACATTGCCTGACAAAACAAACAAAAATGCTTCCAATACTGCGAGAAACCGCTGCCATCACAATGAGACACACCAAGCGAAATCACACATCCTTGGGGAAAAAGGCCTCTTTGCAAACACCAGCGAAATTACAATCAGCAAGAGCCCACTTCTAAAGAGGTATCTTTCGGACAACAGAGCAAGGAAACCCTGCAAACAGAAACAGAAACAATAGAAAAGGGCGACCCGATGGAAGGCCAGAAACAGACACACACAATTGCCTAAAGACCATGAGCTCAACTAAACACACTGCTGCCAGAAGCCTTTGAGAAGTAGAGCGCCGTTCCTAAAATGGCCACACGATGGCAGCAGAAGATCACAAATAAAATCAACCCGCTCAGAAAGAAAAAAGAAAGCAATTCCAAAAAGAACCACAAGATGGCAGCATAGGATAACAAATGAAAAAAAAAGGGCCCAAAAATTCCCCAACACCACGGGAAGGTCCAGAAAGGTCCTGCGACAACACATTCTTCCTGATGAGCTCTGGGTTGTTTCTTAAACACAACGCGAAACTTGCAGCGGGAAAACTAAAAGACAAGCACACGTGCATTCTTCACCTTTACCAAAGCAATAAAGGGAAGAACACCTGTTAAGGGCTGAATTCGAGATCCCCAATAAGCGAACACTAAACAGGCTTTTCCTATGCAAAAGCAAAGAGTCTTCATTTAAATCCGGGTTTAGCTCTCGGCCTCTTTCTGGCGCAGCAAAGATGCAGGACAGAGGGACGGGGGTGAACATTGAATTGTATGGGGAAAGATAATTAAGGGGCTTAGGAAAATGATGACGCAGGGTTACAGAGACTAATCACTTAAATTACGGTCTTTCTGTTGTTTACCCTAATTACAACCTTCGCTGAGTTCCTGTAGCTTCATTGGTCCATGATGGTAGGGTTCGGGAACTTAATACATCGCTGGCACACCTGTGTCCACTCCCAAAAAATGGAGGGTGTTTAGGCAAGGGTACCATCCCTTCTAGGACAAGGTGAAGGTGAGTCCATTTCATTTCACACCCACGAAATCAGTCACAATGGAAACTACGCTGTCCTCCCCCATCCCCTGTGGCACTCAAATCCACAAACAAAAATGCCGTTATGTGTGCTTTCTGGTACCTGTGCTGTCCGGAGCCTAGGATAAACATGCCACGGGCACTCTTGCTCATCGATGGCTCCCACAAAAGTAAGGCCAATAACAGGGGACTCCAAAAACACTGCCAACAACAGGACATAAGGAAAACACAACAGGCATTAAAAAAAAACACGGTAAGATACAACCGAATGGAGCACATTCCGATGTTCAAGTCTCCCTGATCACCGTGCAACGCAAACCCCAAAGCCAAGCTGAGCAACTGTGCTCAAGAAGAACAAATGGTCCAACTAAAAACTATGCGGCAAAGTGGAAACTGGGAACTGTCCTGCTCCTAACTCCATGATGGTGTTATAATAATTATTATTATGATAAGGATAGAATACTAATATAAAATAAAAAATTGGGTGTGACATATTACAGAGTGGGATGAACTGTGAACGCCCTAAAAGAGATGTCCATGTAAGAGATAATAAAGTTTGTACCACACATGTAAAGTCCAGATAGCAGAACACCTGGGACACGCTGATAAGACACACTGAAGATGTCTGCTTAAGCACATAAAACAGAGCAAGCTCCGAAAGAGATTAGAACCGCTTGTCTGCTCCTCCACAGACAGTCACTCTCCACTCCCCTTCCTCCATCCTGCCTGAACTCTGCCCTCTGCCGTGGACCCTGGCTCCGAACCGTGACACACAAGCCAAGGCCTCTCTACAAGAGGCCGAGGAGCAGCTTCAACGTCCAATGTCCAGTATGAGTGTGTCTGTCAACACGGATCTCTGGGTGGCCTGCCGAGGTCTTAAAAACCACCAGGACTCTGGTAAATAATCCGCGTGTGATTCGTGAATCGCCTGTCTGTCTCCTGTCTAATTTGTGCTAGGCCAATATTTAGGAAGTGCCTTGAATCATCCGTACAAGTCCATTGCATTGGCAGAAAATACTCTTGACCACCTTTGCTTGCGTCCTTAGACAAATTCTGTGACAAAGGGCCATCGAAAAACCTTGAAACAAGCCATGAAGGGATTCAAAATAGAGAAGCACATTCCTGTGCTCAACACAATGGTCCCCCTCCTCACAGAGCAAGAACAAGCCCAAGGACAGGGTTAGCAACTGTACTCAACACAATGGTTTGCCTTCTCCATTAGCAACACCAAGCCCAAAGCCAAAGCGAACAATTCGGCTGGGCACAAGGGTCCTCCTCCTCACCTGAAAAAAAAACAAGACAGGGCGAGCCATTTCCCTCTGCACAATGGCCCCCTTCATCACTTGGCAACAGCAAGCCCCAAACCAAGGCAGAAACAGAAAAACAGACTGACTAAGGCGAAGGTGAGCAATTCAGCTCTAGCAACAATAGGACAGCTAGTTGCAATCTGAGACTACCCTCTTTCTGGAACCATGAGGACATAACAAAACTCACACGGGGACTCAGCCTCTCTAATTACACTAAAGTTAATAGCCCGTCAGGCAGGCCCAGGGCACAGCACCCCTCCCAGCCACACAAGCGAATGCCCATCATCTTACCCATCAACCAATCGCCACTCTTTCCCAGCTAAGAGGCAAACCAAGCTCCAATACACACATCCAATTAATTTCGGGTGGTGGGAGGGGTAGCGATGCAGTTTGCCTTGCAGGAGACCTTAAGAGAGCACCATCAAAGACAGAAACCCACTTTCCCTCCTACAGCACAGAGACAAGAATGTGTTTCCCTACTGACGAACAAACCTGTGAGAATCTACTGAAGAAAATCAAAGAAGAACAGCCGAGACTGGTATGGCTCAGTGGATACAGCGTTGGTCTGCAGACTGAAAGATCCCACTTTCGATTCTGATCAAGGGCATGTACCTTGCTTGCGGGCACATCCCCACTGTGGGGCGTGCAAGAGGCGGCTGATGGGTGTCTCTCTCTCATCGCTGTTTCTGACTTTCTATCTCTCTCCCTTCCTCTCTATGAAAAATAAATAAAACATATTAAAAAAAATAAGAAGAACATACAAGACGGCACACTCGGCTCACCACAGCAACAAGCAACAGGCAATTGACAAAACAGCTCCACCGGAAGAGGCAACATGCGAATACTGACTTAAGAAAAGGTGCTCGAAACCAGCAACTGGCCAAAGACACAACTGCCATGTAGCCAGTACGAATTTGGGAACCTAAGGTGACTTGCCCACTGCACAAACAACATTCCCCGTGTTTCCCTTAAATGAAGTGCCTACGGTCTGTCGAGATCACAGGGAAATGATTAGGAGGGCAGGGCAACAACACCACAAAGGGGATAATGGAAATCAACATTAATCTGCAGGGGGTTTACAAAAGGCTGCGGCTTATTTCACATGAAAAATGGGCACTGATTTCCAAAAGGGCAGAGCAGAAAACGAGGGAATCCAAATGGGAACGATGAAACAAGGAGGTTCTGATGAGGAAGAGGAACACTCTCCTTCCTAAGGGACTCACGGGCACTTCTAGGCAACTATGACTCTCTTTGAGAGCAGAGGGAGGGCATCCTTCACAATGCACACGTATCCTGGCAGGGAAATCTGCCAAAAAATCAAAGGAAATATCTCGCCAAGGGAAGCGCTGATAAGGAGTCCTAGCAACCCGGCTCCGGCATACGTAATGGCCAACTCAAACAGCAGGGACACTAAACAAGACACACGACACTGCTGAACTCATACATAACAAACTGTAACGACAAGAACACAATCCTAAAGCAACACAGTATGATAGTCACACTACAGCATCCCTAGTAAATCACAACAGTGTACCTGGAGCACCTCGTAAAAGAAGAAATAGCAATCATAAAAAAAGTAAGGAAACCAGAAAAATATCTACAATGCCTGGGGAATGATACTGGAGGATTAGTAACCACAGAAGGCACCTCTAATACTGCAGCAGAGAAGTATGAGAAAGATTGTACCACACGTGACCAAAACTTGCAATGAGAAAACTTCCCATTTTTTTAAGGAAAATCATATCTTATGAAGAAAGAAACAGAGACAACCCCAACAAGAAAGAAATGGAAAAACGCTGTAAACTAGAAAAGCATGAATTCCGAAAAAACACACAGAACATTGATAGCACTGTGCGTGCGCCAACATAGTAAGGATCCAGAAACCGTTAACAAAAAAGACCATGCCCCAAATGGGCAAAACAGCACTATTGACTCTCTCAAAACACTTCTCTTGTATCCTAATCCCTCTGGCCCCATACTTTAAACACATGTTCTGTACTAACTGTACCAAACCAAAAAAATGAAAATGGGAAAAGAAAGTGCAGAAAATTGAAGTCCAAAAAAAAAGCGGATCTAAGTGAGCACCCCTTGTCAGGGGAAGGGGAGCTAGGAACACCCCAAGCTGCCTAGAACAGCAGCACAACTGGCAAACGAAAGCACATATAGGCACTACCGCTTTAAGTATATGAGCCTACTAAAGCAGCCATTCCAAATACTCAGGAATAACGCCATCTTTTTTTACCACCTGGACACCACACGAAAATGAGATACATGTGAAGTCCCACCTTCCAAGGATCACACTACACCACGACACCCCACCCATCAAACCATTCCTCCCGGAAAAATTAGAAGGTAAGTAACTAACCAATTCAAAGGGACATAAGACCACTATAATGAAAGAGCTTAAACCTCCTCAGGACAAGCAAAACTGGAATTATGGGGTAGGAGACTGTTCAGATGTTGAGGCAATAACTATGCATGGTGAGGTAACAGCTGAAATGAAAAGACAAGGTCCAAAAAAAGAACACAAATAGCTTATCTCCCTGGTTTGCAAATCAAACTAGTTGCAAGGAAATGCATAGACTTTGGGAAAACTCCTCAAAATACACCTTAAAGGAATGCAAGACAGCAGCTGCAGACTACCATACCTCACTCACAAAAACATCCTACCAAGGGAGGTGGAAAACAAAAACCCCACGGCACATTAAACCACCTGTGTTCATAGAAACAGGTAAGAGAACAGTGAAGGAAGGGATGGGTGGGGCACTGCCAGGAACACCTGCAAGACTGAACTACCCTCGGAAATCTGATAAAAAGAGCCGGCTTTCCAGCTTTAGCACCAATGTCGCTCCAACTTCGAAAAGACGGTCCTCGAAAAAAAATACTATGTAGGAGACAAGCAGGGAATGTATAGAAAGCAGTTCCAAGACACAGAGAACTAAGACATTTTAACAAAAATTAATCCACCACACGGGGCAAAGAAGCACGTGAGATTATGCTGCTGCTGCTGCTGCTGAAGCCAGATGCCTATAAAATATGCTCTGTGAGTACACCTTACTACATCACCACAAGGGTCACGGATGCCAACCCCGGCACAGAACCATGGACAGGGACAGTAACTGGGTGTGAAAACCCTCCAACAACAGGCCCCTAAAACAAGGAAACGCTCTATACTACACATTCCACACCAAGACAGAAAAAGAACCATGGACAGCAAACCGCCCAGTCACTCTACCTCGCTGTTCAAAGAATGGCACGATAGGGAGCAAGCCACCTAGCAAGTCCTTCGCCTGCATGTACCTCCCATGACCCTCTCTAACCACACTATACACCAAACTGCCCTGCTGTTTACCCTGGCCCCTCCTTCACATTGAGTCTCAGAATTATGTGTGTGCATGAGCGAATCCATCATCCATGGCTGAGAAGGGTTCCGTGTCTAGAGGTTAACACAGGCAGCAATGAGCAGCCACAGCAAACAACATGCACAGAAAGGAGATCAGTAGACTTCCACAAAGATAGATTGAGCAAATACGCCACACAACAAAGCCCTGGCTCTCAGGCAACACATGCAACAAGACACCATTACACAAGCACGTTGACCAGGCAACGTACAGCTACTCTACAGTCATTCCCTGACAGAGCAAATTCCAAAAAACTGGAAACAAACCAAGCGCACAGACACCAGCAGTCTCACACACAATACACAACAAGGATGGCCTACAGTGAAAGCGGAGGACTGACTAGGATGCATGGGGGAAGGGGAAGAAAAGCTTTGCTGGGAAATGAATGGAATCATTGCTGTTACAAGTCACATGGAAAAGGCGGAAGAGCCCATCTGTTCAATCACACAGGGAAAGATGGAAACAGATTTGGCACCATTAGTGTACACCGCCAATACCCTTGCATGAGTCCTCTCAATTTTTCAATATTCTTAAAATATGCTACTCAACAACAGGTAACACACATGGGGAACAAACACCACAGACATCACTGTACGACAAGTCACACACAAAGAACACCAAGGCACCAATGCTGAATGGAACTTATGCAGCATGCATGCGAAAGTAAGGGAGGTGACATGGGCGGGTGATGCTCCAGGGCCTGTGGATGAAACCTGCGCAGCCAAGGAAAAATGCCTTGTTAGAAAGCGTCCTTATGCAGGGACTCACGGTTCCCAGAGATGATATGCAGCGAACACAAACCCAACCAATGCATCTTCAATGCTTAAAAAACAAAAAGGCCCCAAAGATACAAAAATGTGCACATCAATGAGATGAGGGGTGGGTGGAAAAATGGGTCTCATTATAGAACTCCTGCAGAATAGGGGGAAAGTTTCTCCCATGCTTTGGAGCAAAGGGAAAACACAGTAGCACTGGGGCCCCTTAAACCACTCACCTGTGAACCCATGGGCACACAGCAAGTCACCCCAAAAGATCTGTCCACCAAAAATGGTTGCAACAACATCAAGGGGCAGCAAGAAGAAAAGGTATTGCATGCTCATGTGAGGGATGGGGTGGAATGGTGAAAGACACGAGGAGGGGAAAGATAACTAGGACAAATAATGTGAAACAGGCGGGATTGAGAAAGGCGGGTACTGGGGCTGCTCAGGCCTCGACATGGAGGTCTTCCAAAAAAAAATGCATAAGGGACACAGGAATGCACAAAACAACACTTAAAAGAACATGCACCACCACTTGGAGATAGTACTCAACACCTAACATTTGAATCAACACAAAATGGTTTTCATGGAAAAGTTTGATTGGGTTGAATTCAATAAAAAATGAGGAAAAAAAATAAAATCAACAAGTTAAGGCAAACAGGAAGACAGTACAGTAGTCACAGGATCACAAGTCCACAGCATAGGCTCCAAGAGAAAGATGAACATCCACTTTCTATAACATCAACAAATAACACTAGTCGATGAGCCTTTAATTGGCCAACATGTTGGAAAGATTTCAGAATTCAAGCATGGACTCTACAATGAAGGAGGGGAGTATGGTGTAGACATTCCCAGGGTGAGTAAAGGAGAATCAAGAAATGAACACGTCCGGAGGCGGGACATGGAAACTTGACATGTCAGGATAAAGGCCTTTACACACCCAGGGGCCAGCACTGTAAAGAACATAGGCATAGCTGTACACAACACACATGCTTCTAGAAGCTAACTGCCATAGCAAAACAGAACGACCAGATATACTACAGCTGCCTGTGCACGTCTTAAAAAAGGAGCCAACCATGCTTGGTATCAATGGCAGAAAAAAGGAAAAACCACTCGAGATCTTCGAGAAGGAAGGCTAAACCAAAAAATATGGATACAGAAATGCATTGGCAGTCGCATCCCAGCCAAAACAAAACAGCAAACACAAGCATATGATCAGACCTGTTGCTCAGAACAAAAGCACTTCACCGCGGCTACATTCGCCACACTTTCCTACATCTGCATTTGCAGACAGGAAAACTCGGATACAGATGAGGGGAGAAGATAATGAAAACTACCTAGGAGAAAATTTCAGGGAAGATGCTAGGGAATAAGACGGAACACGGCACAAAAACAACCCAAAGTAAATTTGCACCGTGGGTGAGGAGGACACTCACTGCCATGAAAACATAAGGACACCTAAGACAAAATACACAACAAAAGTTCAATGACAGTCAAGTATGCACATGAAGTGCAACATCAAATGCCCTGAAGCCCTAAGAGGCGTAGGTCAATGGAAACAGGGTTAGCCTGGGAAATAAAGAGGGCCAGACCATTCAGAACCCTTGCAATGAGGAAGCAAACAGCATCAAGGTGCTAAAGCTGCCATCAATGTTTCTGGCACGCTCTCCCTCCCTCCCTCCCTCCCTCCCTCCCTCCCGTCTTTCTGAAAGATTTTGGAAAAAATCATGCACAAATTTGAAAAAAATAATGCCATTTCTATGCATGAAAAAAAAACAACCAATGACATTAAGTACCAGTAAAAGGAGCGACGAGCATGCGAGGCAAATAACGACAAACAACAAGGAGGGGGAAAAAATGCAGAAAGCTGTGCCAGACTCCATCTCACATGGAAGCAACAGAGGCAACAACAACCTTTCCAGCGCTCACACAACGAACTGCAATCCCCAAGAAAAGCAGACTGCAGCAGAAACCCCTAGAATAAATAAGTTTATCAAAAATGAGCTCACACCTAATAACTAGGAAGGAACTTGTAAAGAATTGTGCTGCCTTTCAGGGCACACACAAGGAAATCGCAGAAGGCACAAATCAAGGGATGAAAAACAATGACTCGCTGGAAGGCCTGGAACACACACAGACACGAAAATGCAAACAAGAAGCACACCTAGGTACCGCCGCCAAAACGCTTTCGTGAAATACGCTGCAATTCCAACACTGGCCACGAGATGGTAGCAGAAGACCACGAATGAAACAACTTTGCCGAAAAAGCAAAGATACATGAATTCCGGAAACGGCCACAAGATGGCAGCAAAAGATAACAAATGCAATAAAGGCGCAGCAAGTGAAGAAAGACCACAGTATAAAAGAAGGAAGGCGCGCTTTTCAAAGGCGGGAAAGGGAGCATCACAATTCCAACGCCCCTGAGTAGCCCAGAAAGGACAGACGACCGCACGTGTCTACAAATCGCCTCTACGAAAATGCCAAAGCGCAACATGCACAACTCAAAACGGAAAAACAAATGACAAACACATGTGCCTTTCACTTTAATCAAGGCATTATGGTGTAAAACCCACAAAAACAATCAACGGATACGCTCCGCTGGCCTTCCCCCCACACCAAAAATTGACGCCACTGTGCTCGGAAACTGCGTGCGCTTTCGTTAGCCTAGAATAAGCGAGCTAATAATCCTCTGCTTCCCAACCTGACCCTAAAAATCAGCCCAAATACAGGCAGACACCACATCGCCGCCCTAAACAAACGACGTTGGAATGCAACAGAGCAAAACACATGCTGATGCTCACCACAATGGTGAAAGGGGAATTCTTTCCAGCTTCCTCCATCTTAGGTGACTACGCACCTAACGAGACGAAGAGACTTGCCAGTTAACCAAACCACCATTAGGTAATCCAGCAAGAATGTGCCGGGAGATAACCTAATAAGGCAAAACCACTCCTTCCTGCTATTAGAATGCTGCCTGACTCCACATCCCCTACCTGCGTAAGCAGACCACGGCCCCTACCTGGCCTATCAGGATAGGCCAACTTAGTAATTCAAACAGCTCTTCACCCCCCGACCCCCAGTATAAAATGGTCATGTAACAAAGGCACGGGGCTCTCAGCCTCTGCTCTGTTTTCGGAGTATGTTGTGAGCCCCAGCATGCTGGTCTGAATAAACCCCTTTGTTTTTACATGAGATCGTCTCTTGGTGCTCTGTAAGTGCGGCTTGCGTTCCGGGCTTAACATTGGTACCCCTTGTCACTTGGCAACAGCAAGCCCAAGGACAAGGAGAGCAATTGTGAGCAGCACAGTAGCCCCTCTCCTCACTTCAAAACAGCAAACCCAAGGGCAAGGCCAGCAACTGGCCTCTGCACAATGGTCTCCCTTCCCTCTCAGCAACAGCAAGCCCAAAGGGAAGCCGAGCAACTATGCTCTGGCAGCAGAGGCAAGCTACCTGCAAGCTAGGACTACCCTCCTGCTGAAACCTAGAGGACACAACAAAGGATCTGCACCTGGCAAACCCAGGGCGCAACAACCCTGCACAATAGACAACAATTATACCCATCACCTTCTACATCAAGCAATCGCTACTCTATCCCAGCTAAGAGGTACCCCACGTCCAAAATGCTACATTGAATGAATTCTCGGGGGACCGATGCCACAGTTCACCTTGTAAGAGAAATTAAAAGAGCACAACTAGGCCTGAAAACCCTCTTCTCTGCTGGAGAACAGCTGCAGCAAAGTACACCCCTGCAGATGAGCAAGGAACTGGTAGAATCTCCTAACGAAAGCCAGTGAAAAACATTCAACAATTCACACTTGCCTCGCCACATCAGTGAGCGGCAGGAACTTTCAAAATCATAACCCCTAGGAGATGGACCATGCGAACTAAGACTGGGACTAGGTTATCGGATCCTGGAAAGGACCCATGACCCCATGTGGCCGGTGCAGCACCACGGGAACCTATGTGAGTTGCGCTTTGCAGACATAACATTCGCATCTTTCGATGGAAAGCTGAAACTCAGGTAACTCAAGCCCCCGGGAGATGATCGGGCAAGCAGAGCGCAAACCATGAAGGGAACGATGAAAAACAAGCTTAATCTGGAGGGGATTTATGGGAGGCTACTGCTTATTCAACATCATAAATGGCCATCAATTTCTGAGAAGGGAGAGCAAGCAAGGAGGGACTCAAAATGGAAAAGCTGCAACAAGCAACTTCCAAGGAGGAAGAGGCACACTCTCTCCTTCCTTGGCGAAATGCAGACACTCGTATGCAAGTAGCAATGTCTTAAGAGAGTGAGAGCATCCTTCAGGATGCGCATGCTTCACCAAATACAATATGCAACAAAATGGAATTA
The DNA here is from genome assembly GCA_004026805.1 of Lasiurus borealis. Lineage (NCBI taxonomy): Eukaryota > Metazoa > Chordata > Mammalia > Chiroptera > Vespertilionidae > Lasiurus > Lasiurus borealis. The sequence continues at coordinate 26,054 of PVJN01011218.1, read as the reverse complement.
ATGTGTCGCCAAGGGGTAGAGCCCCTAAGTCGGCCTAGCAGGCCAGGTCTGACAAACATTACAACCAAATCACACAGCCAGCCAAGCATACAAGACACATAACAACACTGAAATCCTAGGTGAGAATCTCTGGCGTCAGGACAGCAACCGTGAACGAACATACTTTAATATTCACCCCACAGCATCTCTTACAAATCAGAACTGAATCCCTGGAACACCTAAAAAAAATAGCAGTCTTAAAACCGGATATTTAAATACTAAACATTAAGAGAACCTAAAACACATCTCAGATGCCTAGGCCATGATACAGGAGACTCAAGAACCAAAGAAAGCACACTCAAAACTGCAGCAGTCAAAGCTTAGAAAAAATAAAAAATGCATGACCTAAACTTGCCATGAGAAAAGCAGGCATTTTTTTTTCTGGAACACAAAAATTGTAAAGGGTGAAAGAAACAAAGCCAAAACCACCAGGAAAGAAATGGAAAAGGGGAATACACTGGAAAACCACAGAGTCTGATGAAAGACACAGGCCATTGTGAGTGACTGTACACCAATGTACGAAGACAATGGAAACCGGTACATGAAAGGACACCATGTCCCCCAACTTGGTAGCCAGAACAGCATTCTTTTTTTAAAAAATTATTGTGTTAAGTTTTTTTCATAGAAGAAATCAGAGAAATAGAAATCATCCATGAGAAATAAACATCGATAAGTTGCCTCCTACACGGAACCCACTGGAGATAAGCCTGCAACCAACATACATGCCCTTCACTGTAATCGAACCTGGGACCTTTCAGTCCGCAGTCCGACACTCTATCCACTCAGCAAAACTGGTTTCACCCAAACACCATTCGTGACGGTAAGTACCTCCTCTTTTCTCCTGAACCATCTCACCCCATGCTCTGCACACCCCTGCTGTACTGACTTCCCCTACTGATAGAACAGGAAATGGGAAGACAATGTGCAGAAAATGGAAGTCCAGAATGGCACCAACAGACGTAAAGGAAAAGCCCCTGTGAGGGAAAGGAAGGATAGGAGCACCACACGCTGCACAGAACAAAACACCTGGTAAAGGACAACACATATATTCCCTGTCGCTGTAACGATGTGAGCCTGGTACAGCACCTATTCCAAACACCTATGCAAAATGCTTTCTAGTTTTTGGCAGTTGGCTGCACCATGAAAAAGAAATACACTCGAAATTACATCTGCCAAGGAAGACGTTGAAGCACAGCACCCCACCCGATCAACCAGAGCTCCCAGCTTGGCTAGGAGGTGAGTGCCCATGACCAACTCTCAAAGGGACAAGAGCCCATTGCAATAAAACAGCAGGAACCTCTCCTCATAACAAGAGTAAAAAATGTGGGATTCTGGGGGGAGTATTTGGGCAAAGTAGCTGCATGGAAATGTATGTGGTTTGGTAGAGCACATGAGACGGAACTTAGAAGGCATTGGGGGTAGGAGATGCAGAGTTACTTCCCTCACTCGCATGAGGAGACTACCGGGAGAATGAGGGGAGAAAAAAACACCAAGGCACGTTGAAGCAGCCGGCTTCCTGGTAAAGTGAAAAAGGACAGAGAAGGAGGTGAGGGTTTGGGAACTGGAAGGAAGACCTAGACGACGGAGCTGCCTCGCAAAACACAAAGGGGGAGCCGGCTTTCCGGCTTTAGGAAAATGTCACACAACCTTCAAACAAAGCCTTTTCAGGAAACGATGACTATGTGAAGAGTCAAACAGAAAATGTATGCAAAGCAGGCCCAAGACATTTAACAATCACAAAACAGCCACACAGAGAAAATAATCAGAAGAGATCGTGCTGCTGCTGTTGCTACTGTTGCTGCTGCTGCTGCTGCTGCTGGAGCCAGATGCCTGGGGAAATGAGCTGTGTGAAGACACCTTGCTGGGAGACCGCATGGATCACGGATGCCAACCCCCGCACAGTAGCATAGACATGGACATTGACTGTGACAAAAGCCTCCAACCACAGGTCCCAACACCGAGGAAGTGCTCTGCAGTGGACATTTCTCCAGCAGCTCAGAAAAGGATCCATGGACAGCAAACCACCCAGTCATGCTGCCTGCCTGCTCCAACAATGGTGCGATAGGTACAACATCCATCAAACAACCGAGCAAACCTTTGCCCTGCATGTACCTCCCATGACCCCTTCATAGTGCTTTGTGCAGTAGCTACTTTGCTGTTCCCCTGACCCTGAGCGCTCCACCCTGGTGAGTCTCAAGAGCTGTATGTGTACATGAGCTACTCCGTATTCCATGGGCGGAAATGCTTCAGTGTCTAAGAGTGAACACTGTGAGAAGTGAGCAGACACAACAAACATAAAAAAAGGGGATCAATAGAGGTGCACCCAGAAACATTGGTAACATATAGCACACACAGAAGCCCTGGCTCTCAGGAAAGACATGCAACAGGACACCATTGACTGACTCACAACAAAAAGCAAGGGGGAAGGACACTGTCCACAGACCACCCTGTTCAGGAAAGCCATGACGAAGAAAGATACTGAAGTGAAGACATCCACAGACAATCCTGCCAATTAGAACAAGCAGGGGAAGGTCAAAGGGGCATAACTACCCACGGTGACACACACATGATGAACAGCAGACAAAGCATGTCACAGATCATAGACCAACATATAAAAGACACCCTAGCTTCAAGCCATAAATCAACTACAAGGGCTATGGGACTCCATGCAGATGCTGACGCTGCCACACAGGAAAACTGCCCTAGCAACAAAGACTCTTCTCACTTAGTTGCCTAACAACACAGGTGAAAGAACAAGGGTGGGGGGCACAAGCATAAGCGCTCTTCAGAGGGCCACATACAACTGCCCTACATTCATGCCCTAACATATAAAACTATACAAAACCAGAGACAAAGTCAGAGCAAAGACACAATCAATCTCACACAGAATGCAGAAAAGGGATGGCCTACAGTGAACCCAGAGGTGGACTGACTGTGATGCATGGAAATGAGGAGAGAAAGGTGCAATGCGAATTGGCTGGAACCATTCCTGGGATGAGCCGCATAAACCAAGCAGAATAGCCCCCCTGCTCAATCACACAGAAAAAAAATAGAAACAGACTTGGCACCATAGGCGTACAACTGCAATTGAGTCCTTGAAAGCATGAATTCTCTTAGAATTCCTTGAACCTTTGAGCAATAACTGTCCAGCAGGCGATGCACATGGAGACACAACAGAAAAGGCAATGTGGGACATGCCACACGCAAAGACGGACAGAACAACCGAAACAGCAGTGCTGGACATGACACAAACGCATGGTAAAGGAAGGGATGTGGCATAGTACACACTGGAAGACCTGGGTGAAACCGGAGTGTCCAAGGGCAAAAAGGCTTTTGGGAAGCCGGCTGGGCGCAAGTCATGGTTCTCAGACATAAGATGCAGCCAACACAAGCCCAGCCATTGTATATGCACTAGCTTAAGTCACAAAAGATCCGTGAACCCACACAGACACACAGCAATGAGATGAGGGATGAGAAGAATGGACAAAGGAATGCCATGATTCAGCTGCGGAACAGCACCAGCTGAGGAGGAGGAGGAGGGCTTGAATCCCATGATTGGGGGCAAAGAGGATTAAACAGTTAGTGGCATTAGACTCCCTTCAAACTCTTTGCTGTACACAACCCATAAGGACACAGCAAGTCTCGAACAACATCTCTCCACCAAAAAAGGTTGTTCCACCGGGAGGGAAGAGCAAGAAGGGAAGCTGATGCAGGCTCATGTCACTCATAGGGTGGAGCAGTCTAAGATACGAGTAGGGGAAACATAACTGCTCGTAATAATCCAAAGAAGGTGCAATATAGGAGAATGGGTTGGGACGCTGCTCTTGTCACAACATTCAGATCTCGACCAAACAAAAGAAATGACCAAACGCATAAGGGACAGGGGTAAGCAGTAAAGATCAACCCTTGAATGAACATGCTCTGCCAATTTGACATAGTGCTCAACACGCAGTTGATTCTTAGGCTACCAAAAAAATGGTCTCTATGACAATCTTTTCTTGGGATGGAATAAAAAAAAAGCTAACCACACAAATGAAAGCTCAAAACTAAAGACAGGCAGGCAACACATTGGACATAGGATCAGCTTACATATGGCATTCCTCGGGCCAAAAGTCACTATCATGGGCTATCAAGAGGAAGATGAACATCCATGTAATGTAATATCTTGAGATGAAACTACTTAATGAGTTGGCCAAGATGTTGTGAAGGGATAAAAGTTCAAGAATGGGCTCCTATGTTCATAATATACTAGAAAGCGGGAAAAGAAAGGGGAGATGGTCTAGACATTGCCAAGGCATGTAAAGGCTACTAGAAAGATACACACACATGACCAAAAGGAATATGGGAACTTCACATACCATTCACAAGGCCTCTAGGGACCAGGGGCTCCCTCTGAAACAAACACAAGCAGACCTGGACACAACACAAGCTTCTATGAGCTAACTGCCACAACAGGACTGACAGGCCATAATACAGCCCCCTTCTGGGTCTTAATTGAGGAGACGAGCATACTCGGTAGACAAATACAAGAAAAATCACAACGCTTAAGGTCTTTCGGCATGGACAACTAAAGCAAGAAATTAGTATACAGAATGGCATTGCCAGGCACATCCCAGGTAACATGGGACAGCAAGTAGAAGCATATGATCAAACCTGGTGCTGGGAACCCAACTACTGCACTGCAGCTACATTCTTCATGCTTTCCTACATCCCCATTTGGAGAAAGGAAAACGGGCGGGAGGGAAAAACAGAAAGAGAACATAACCTAGGAGCAAATTTCAGGTAAGGCAATGAGGAATCAAGCAAAACATGTAACAGCAGCAAGACAATGGCAGTTTGCACCATGGGTGAGGAGTAGAATGCAGGGCTTCACAAATAGACACTGAGGAATGGCTCCACCCTTTCGCAGAACCACAGCGAGATGGCACCCCATAGACTCTGACCATGAAGGGGCAGAGACACGCGCATTGGTGAATTCTTTGCTAGCAGATGTTCGGAAAGCGAATATAGGGGTTAATAATACAGCACTCTTATACATGACATGCTGCACCTGTTTGACACCCATATGGGAACAAAGCCAAAAATACAGGCGATATAATGGGCCCAATGGAAAACCAATGCCAAAGACCAAATAAATGATGGGGAAGATGTACAGACCAAGGATACCAACACAACAGATTCACGCTTCTTTTAAACCACGATAACGTGATGCTGATTCCATTAAAACAGTGTCTGCAGCTCATACAGTCACCAAGTGCAAAGGGGGGAAGAGCATTTGTTGGGCCTCAGGCCATGCCTGATTACCACAGTAAGATAATAGGGGGTGTGCGGTGATGATAGTTGGGGACACCAGAGGAAGTGGAGCATGCCTGATCAAAACAACATAAGGCATGGCCTTCACTTGTACACTATCAGCATCTAAGCAAAAACAGGAAGCCTACGAAGATGTAACCCCTTCTACGTGGCTGAGCAAGTAGCTGGCAGCCAGGCACTGTTGCCACGCATCTGCAATGCAAGTGCCGCAGCAAGAAACACAAAGGCAGGGAATCGTGATCCAACAGTAAGATGACACATTGCTGGTACAAAAACGGCAGAGCATAGCTTCAGCACTGGCCTAGACAGCAAAATGCTACGCTGCTGTCACTCCGCACTGCACTGTTTTCTACGGGGATGTCATGAACACTGACAGTCATCACCAGCAGAAAAGAGCACCATTGGGGGATATTTAAGGAAAGAAGCTGAGAATTCAGGTGGCACATGTCTGAGAAGGAAAACACTTGCATCAGTTGGGGGGAAGGATGGCTCTATACAAGGGCAGGGACTGTATACTGCAGATGGGAATCATGGAGACATCCTGGATCACAAACCTGAAAATATCACTGATCGTGGGGCCTCTTGATTCTTTCATAGGGCAATAGTTAGCACTATACACCAGCAGTGGACGCACGGATGCAATGGGCTCACTCAGCAGGTGACAAATCGTGTAAATATGTAGAATGCAGTCAATACAGGTAATGTCACACGAAGCAGGCATTCCAACAACGTTAAAGGGACAGGACTTCAATCGCACAAGCCGTACTATGGGGTACGTGCAGTGGAAGACAGCGAGAAGCAAACACTAAGAACTACTGATAAGGAGGAGATGATGACTGCTGCCACCACCAAGAGGAATGCCGGATTTCTTTGGGAAACAATGTGGCAAACACGGCTCAATTTCTCCAGCATCACCTATGGAACAACTATACACTAATAGAATTTGCGAGAGAACCATGAAAAGAAGGCCTCTAAATCACGAGCCACATGAAAACCTTGCAATAGAGGACATTGACAGGTAGTGGCAGTAGGGATGCTGGCTGAGGAAAGTAACGCAAGGCCATGCTTTGGGCAAGCACATACCAACACCTGTATTCACTGCAACTTATGTCACCAGCCGCAGAACATCAGACAGTCCATGACCATGCAGTACTGGGGAAGCAACCAGGAGCTATGCACACTAAAAACACATCTCTGATGTTTGACGAAGTTAGGGCTCTCGAGCAGAAAACCTTTAGGGGTTTAGAGGAATCAAAGAAAATCACATTTGCTACAATGACAGTCACACTCCAGCTTACAGGACACAAGCACGACAAAGAAGCATAAGCTAACACCTGTGCCTAGGCAGCAATGGACTCAGTTGCTTCCACAACAGGGAACACAACATCATTAGTTGAAAACAAGAACACAGAAAATTAACAGACTGAAAGAGAAAACACTGATTACTTAGGTGGAATATGACTAAAGAAAACAATGGCTGCATCACAGGATGATAACACACTGCACAGGACAAAAACAAACTTAATAGAGAATTCAGGAAATTACAGGACTATAAAACCTTTCACTATTCGGAAATGAGTTGCAAAGGATCGTCGCAAATATTCATTCTGGTCACAGGTAGTGCAGACACAGGGAAATATCATACATCACTTCTCAGACGAGCAATGGTGAAAAAGCAGAACACCTGAATGGCTCTTAGATGGTTAAATACAAGCCTTACACACGTTCCAATCATGAGACATCATATTAATACAGCAACGTAATGCTGACAAGAGCTAATGATTGGGGAGGGGGCTGTTCTTCGGACAAGCCGCAAAGAGGATGATGTTCACTTGGCAGAACAAGGTTTTCATCCAGCTGGACTTCAACAGGCAGCCCATGAAGATGAGACCCCTGTGAGTGCTGAACAAGTAGCTAAAATACAGACATACTGGCATGCTCAAAAATGCATAAAAAAGACGGCACTGCAGTATTCGAAAATTACATACTGCAACTCTTTTGCAACCACGTGGGGAGAAGACAAAAAAACTGGACATGGAATGGGTTTAATGAAAATCCAATGCCAAGCAGCAAATGATGGGGAAGAGGTACAGGCCAAACATAACACAAAAGCTGCATGCCACAAAAATTCTAAGAAATGAGAGGAGCGATCCGATGCTCATTTGGGCAACAAGAACAGCTGCTACAAAAGGGCTGTCAATTGAAAAAAAGTGAATGTAAATCACTATGCTAGGCTACTGATGACAAAACAGAGGGATAATGCTTATCTGATAAAGCTACAAAACATGAGAAATTATAACTATCACAAACACTCTTGAAACTTCTTTTTTTTGGATGTGAGGAGGGCTAGAAAATGGCACAGGATGGATTAAATAGATGCAATAGACATATTTATCATTATGCTCACTCATGCATGTTCCAGAAAATGAGTTTAAGGCCACTGAATGTGAGGAGAGGGATAGGTATATTGACTTTTATATATGGACTAACTAATGAACATCCCATGAGGTGCATAGCTTGGTACACATGGGGCATAACATAAGCAACCTACAAGTTAAAAGCAGTGAAAGTTACCATTTTTCATTTCCTGACCATCCATTAACAAAGCTATCATCACTATCATTAACCCATCACCTAAAAAAAAAGGAATCAAATGCTACTCAGCTACCCTTTAAGCCATGTATTTGATTAAAACCTAGGTTCCCTGCATCCCAGTAGAGAGACTTCAGAAATGTCTGTGTATATGCATATACAGTTTACCTCTAACAACCATGCTTCCTGCACCTACCAAACTGCTGATTTAGGAACAGTGAGACATAGGACAGAAAGATCTCCATTACCTTCTCGGAATGACGGGCGAGCCAAAAAATATCACTAGAGCACAAGAATGAATGCTCATTTGAAAGACGGTTACAGAGGGGGAGTGGCAGGGAATAAGATTTTCAGGGTAAATGAATGAAAGTTGATGGCATTACACAAGATTATCCCTGCACATCTGCAAAATGTCATACTGCCATCTAGGCAGCAGACCTTGTGATACTCGCCTTTAGATTTAACAAATAAATCTATATTCTTTCGAAAATTCCAATAAATAGATATGCGAGAAGTCAACAACAAACAGCAAAAATAGAAAAAATATCACCCTCTGTAAAAAGCATTCAATCATGGGAAATAAACACTCTACTGTAGTAGAAACAAGCTAGAATATGTACACAAGGGTGGAATCAAAAAAGGACCATCAGCATTACCAAAATATTTCACAGAAAAATAACTACTTGCAGGAAAACAGAGAAAGGGCAGATAGGATGCAATGGAAAGATTACTGACACACCAACATTCAAACACACACTATTGGGTGGGAGGAGAACTGGGATGCTAATCACACCCCCTCAACACAACAGTCAAGCTGCATACTCTGAAAGGGCAAGCAGTGCTGAAAGGCAACCATCATATATCAGACATGGGATTCCTTACAACAGAGCACATACGAGGAGACATAGCGAATGGCTCCACAATGGACATGGAGAGGAGAAACAAAGGGATTAGTACAGGTTAATGGAGCTAGAGGAAACCATCACGGCAATGGGCCACCGTAGTAAATGCATTTAAAGCAGGTTCCTGTGGTAGAAGAACAATAGGCTGGGAAGGCACAGTAGTAACACAGCAACAGAAACCACGACTTCAGGGGGCAGGCACAAACAGACATGAGAACATCCCATCTATTCTACAGAAAGACATTAGAAATCAACAACAGGAATTTGCAGTCCCACAGGGACGGCAGCTGCAGCCCAGCCAGCGTCCCCTCGTTCCCAGCGGAATAAGACCGACACCTCACATGTAACATCCTCACCGTGACTTTTCCAAAATATACTTATGAATCATGCAACACCTCTGGACTGAAGAGTGGTAAAACGGACACAGTGCAATGCACAACAGTAGAAAATGCTATAAGGCTGCATATTGTACACAAAAAGCAGACAGGCCCATCTCCAAAAAGACCAAACAGGAGGAAGGCAGAGACATGGCATAAGCAGACATGCATAGGGAATGAGGACAAAATGCCATAGAACACATTTATATGCTCTCTTCCGGAAAAAAAAAGCATGGGTTCTTAAGGCTCAAACCAAATAGTCAGAGATCATATAAAGATCAGGGACATCTGTAAAAACACTATTCAATAAAAAACAACTCCATACTCACATAATGAGGTACACAGGTCAATCCCCAGCACACACGAGCAACAAGGCGTCAGGGAGATTGGCGGAAAAAGTTGCAGTTCACGCAGATGAAGATTTCAATGAAGCACCAACGTGACGTGCTGCTGTGGTCTAGAAAACACGCCCCAAAGGCAGGTCGGTGAGGATGACTATGCAGGCATATGCAGAACACTGGAATACACAGGCCGCTTCATACCACCATCGACAAGTAACACCGTCACGTACACTCCAGCAACAGCATACACCAGACACACTGAAAAATAAAACACGGTGACTTAACACCCATTACATGAGCAACAAGACTTAAGGAAAAACCATAAACTAGCAACAAAAAAATACACAAACAAGTTTCAGGACACTCTTAGGATACATGAATATGGAACATAAACCTAAGGCATGTCCTATGACCCGAGGAGGTCTCTAACCAAGTTCACTTATCCTTAAAATTGGACTACTATCCCCATCTCAGCGTTGGGGATACAACGCTGAGATCTCACAAAATAGGATGATCCCTTTACACATTCTGGCCAAAAAAAGCTCAGAGGAACTCACCTCTCATAGTGCCTATAAGCACAAAAGCGAAACACCTACATCACTGGAGGGATGGCCCATTAAAAACATACATGTGCCATAAACGATTTGGCTCAGTGTATAAAGCATAGACCTACAGATTGAAAGGTCCTGGATTCGATTCCAATGAAGGTCATGTACATTGGTTACGGTCACATCCCCAGTGGCGGGGTGAAGGAAGCGGCTTTTTGATGTTTCTCTCTTAAATGATTCTGACTTTCTATCCCTCTCCCTTCCTCTCTGTAAAAAATCTATAAAACATGTTTAAAAAAAATAAACCGACATGGAAGGTCATAAGCCAATCCTGCAGACAACAAGACGAGCTGTACCTCTACACTCTGCCCTTACTTCATGACAAGGTCACCAGAACAAGCTCCGTGACAACAGGGTAGGGCCTCTCAGGAGCCACAGACACGTGCAATAAACGGTAGGGCACACCTCATGGATCCCAAGACACCCAGTGCATAGCTCACTTTCACACGCAAGAAAACGACCAAGAAACAATACCCCTCTATTATAGTGGGGAACATGAAGACAACAAATTCCATGCTTCAAAAAATGTATAATTACCATGGGCAGCCCCTAGTGACCATGGGAACAGGGGTGGACATGCAAATAATTATATGAAGGCAACTCACATGTTTAATCCTACTGTCCTACTCTTTCTCATCCTCCTCTTCCTCATAAATATACCCACCTAAGCCACATTTCGTAAAAAAAAAAAAATGCCAAACACACTCACTCAATCACCACTCTGGTATGTATAAAGTCATTTTTTTTAAAAAGCCACCAAAAAAAACCAAACCTTTCGGAAATTGAACGCAGTTCCTAAGATGACCACAGGATGGCAGCAGAGGATTACAAATAGAATCAACGAGGTCAGAAAGAAAAGTGCAATTCCTAAAATAAACACAAGATGGCAGCAGAGGATAACAAATGAAAAAAACTGGATTCAAGAGAAAAATCACTGAGCCTCAGAAGACACATTTTTCAAAACCGGGAAACAGAAGACTGAACCAAGCAAACACCGCACGGGGGCTCTGAAAGGGCCTGCGGCAGCTCATGCTTCCAAATGAGCTCTGAGATGTTTTTGAACCAAAACAAGGAACTCGCAGCGGGAAAACGAAGGACAGCCAGACCTGCTTTCACCTTTATCGGGGCAATAAAGGGGGGTAAAACACAAGGAATCACAGTCTGCACTACGCTGTCCTCCCGCACCCCCTGTGCCACTCACCTCCGCAATGAGAAACGCCGGGGCTGTGCTCAGGTGCTACATTTGCTTTCCGGAGCCTAGGAAAAACGCGCCACGGGCACTCTTATTCAGGGGATGGATTCCCTAAAAATAAAGCCAATGACAGAATGAGAACACTGCCCGCAGTAAGCCATAAAGCAACCCACAGAGACATAAAATTAGGCGGAGCACAAGAACATCCCTCGTGACTTTGCAATGCAAACCCCAAAGCAAAGCTGACCCACTGTGGTCTGGAAACACAGCTCATCTACCTACAAACTGTCCGGCCAAGTGGAGATTGTCCTTTTTCTGGATCCCGGAGGGCCATCTGCAAACCTTGCAGCAAACCGTGGAGGGGTTCAATAAGGGGAAACACATTTCTATGCTCAACACAATGGTCCCCCTGCTCACTGACCAAAAACATGCCCAAGGCTGGGTTAGCAATTGCCCTCAACACAATGGTCCCCCTTCTCCATTGGCAACATCAAACCCAAAGCCAAGGTGAGCAATTGGACTCAGCACAATGGTCGCCTTCCTCACTGGGCAACATTAAGCCCAAGGCAAAGATGACCAATTGGCCTCAACACAATGGACCCCCTTCTCAGCCAGCAGCAAAAACCCAAGGCCAACGCCAGCAACTCAGCAAGCACAATGGTCACCCACAATGGTCACCCCTATAACAGGGAAACACATAGGCTAATGAGAAGGCGAGCAATTTTGCTCTGGCAGCAGAGCCAAGATAGAAGCAAAATTGAACTGCCCTCCTTCCAGAACCCTGAGGACATAACAAAGGACAATGAGGACTCAGCCTTGGTTCAGCCTTTGTCACCTTCGGTTAATGGCCCAACATCAGGCAAGATAATTTCCTCCTCAAAGTGGCCCGGCAAGAGACTCTTCACTTCTTCATTCTCACCTACCAAAAACACACTGATGCTTGGCCGTGCCAAATTATGAAACACAGAAAGCGACACACACCTACTGCCAACATGCCATCGCACAACACACTTCTACAACACAAAAATACCATCCTAGCAAATGCTTCTGCTTCAAAAATATGTTACCACTTTTTCACAGTAGCATGGTTCTTAAACATACCTGTGGAGTACACCAACTCACACACCACAACCAACACTCAATGACTGCATAACAGACAACCGAAGAAGACGGACTGTAAATGCATAGCCCACTTGGGACTTCCAGCTTCGCTCACTTGGCATCAAGAAAAGGAACAACAAATGAAACTTGTTTGGAACAGTGGGATAAATGTAAGCATGCAGACAAAACTTCCAAGGTTCAATTCTAATCAACGGCATGTAAGTTATTTGTGGGCACATCCCCAGTGAGGAGTGCGCAGGAGGTAGCTGATGAATGTCTCTCTCTCATCGATGTTTTGAACCCTCTATCTCTCTCCCTTGCTCTCTGTAAAAAACAAAAAATTTATTAAAAGCAAAAGGAAAAAAAGGGAACAACATATATGACTAAACACTTCAAAGGACAGGGGGGAAACCAAAGCATACAACATACTGTCCACAGCATTTCCTAACACAGCAATGCCCCTAGAAAAGGCTGCCCATGCCCACAAGCACCTCAAGGACGCATAACACCTCCCTCAAACATCCGGGACCGACCATTCGCATGTATATTTCCTTATTATTCAGTTTTTAATCACAGGAAAGGACAGGGATACACTACTAAACACACACAAGACAGAAAAGCATCTAATTACCTAAAAACGCCCATGAATGGAGATATATCCAAAAACAACGTACATTACATTCAACACAAAACAACGTTGGACCTTTATTTCCAAAGGACCGTGCTCTATCCGACTCAATCCACTCAGAAAAACCGATAGAGACTCCTGGGACCATTCTGGAGGGAGGAATGGAGACGGGGGAAACCATCCAAAAAAAGGGCACACTCGGAATTGCCAAAACAACACATCGACCAACCATACCCAACACAGCTGCTTACCCTCACCATACCAAAACCACATTACCATTAGAAACACACATACACTCACAGACACGGGCTCTGGATCATCACCTTGGAACCTCACGCCTACCTACAACAATTTACTAAAACTAAAAACTAACCAAACAAAAAAATGGCACGAAAGGGCCAAAGGGTTAACCGAATACAACAATAGATAAAAGGAAATCAGGGAAAATATACCCAACTGCAATCATGTATGTGAAGCACTCAAAAACATGTAAGTATAACAGCACACAAAGCAATGTCAGCCGTCACAAGAGAACATGAACCAGAGTTTACAACGGGAAATGTCCTGCAGTCAGCCCTAACACATGGAACTCAGCGGTCACAGTGCCAGCCTGGGGAATCAAGGATGAAAAGTCTTTCTGAATCCATTCAAGGGCATGGACCTCATCAGAGAGCACTGTTATGTAAATTAAGAAATTGGATATGACATACGAGAGAGTGGAATGAAGCATTAACGCCCTTAAAAGACATGTGCATGTGGGAGATAAGAAAGTTTGAACCCCACACGTAAGATCACATACCAGAATACCTGCGACCTGCTAATAAGACACACTGAAGACACACCGAAGATGTCTGTGTGAGCACATAAAAGAGAGCAAGCTCCGAAGGAGATTAGAGCCGCTTGTCTGCTCCTCCACAGATGGTCGCTCTACACTCCCCTTCCTGCATCCTGCCTGAACTCTGGGCTCTGCCGTGGACCCTGGGTCCGAACCGTAAGCTGCAAAACGAGCGGCAGTTGCAACGTCCAATGTCCACTGTGTGTGTCTGTTAAAGTGAATCTCCCAGGGGCCTGCTAAGGTCTGAAAACCACCAAGACTGTTAAACAAACCGCATGTTCATTCGTGCATTACATGTCTATCTCCTGTGTAATTCATGCTCGGTCAATATTTTACAAGTGCTTTGAGTCTTCTGTATAAGTCCATTCTATTGACAGAGAATACTCTTGGCCACCTATGCTTGCATCCTTAAATAAATTCTGGCACAAGTACACATCCCCATAGAGTGATTAGAACAAGAACCAGGTGTTGGAATTACAACCAACATCCCTGTTTCTTAGCCTCTACCACTCTCCCTTCCTCTCTGCAAATAATTCATTCTCAAAAAAACGAAAGGAAATGCTGCGCCTGCATACATGCCAGAATATCTGAAGTCAGAAAGGAACACCGCAAGCAACGAAGACCAAGCCAGTCAACTACAAGGCAAAGACAAAAAGGAACAAACAGTGGACACTGCAGTAACAAAACAAACCCCACATTGCCTGACAAACCTAACAACGCTCCCAATACTCCACACAAGCCTCTGCCATTGCAATAAAAAACAGCAGGCTGAAGCACAGATCCATAAGACGACACGGCCTCTACGCAAAACAACAGCTCACGTATAGTCATCTTGAACGCACTTTCAAATAATTGTCTTTCAGGCCACAAAGAAAGGAATCCATGAAAACAAAACCAGAAAGGAAGAAAAAGGATGACCCAATGGAAGGCCAGAAACAAACACAGAGAATTAACTGAAAACAGCAACTCCCCTAAACCCCGATGCCAGAAACCTTTCGCAAACACAGTGCGGTTCAAAAAACGGCCACAGAACAGCAGCAGAGGATCACAAATGAAATAAGCGCCCAAAAAGAAAAAAGACAGCGATTCCACAAATGACCACAGGATGGCAGCAGAGGATAACAAATGAAAGGAACGCGCCGCAAGTGAAAAAATACAGCCCTTCTCACAGGCGAGAAACAGAAAGGACTCAGCAAAGCCAAAGACTCAAGGGAGTACACAAAGGGCCTGCGACAGCGCATGCTTCCAAATAACTGTTACAGCAATAATAATAATAATAAGGATACAATATAAATATAAGAATTGGGTGAGACATATTGAAGAGTGGAATGAAATATGAACGCCCTTAAAAGAGATGTGCATGTGGGAAATGAAATACTTTGTACCCCACATGTAAAGACCAGATAGCAGAAAACCGGGGACACGCTGATAAGGCACACTGCAGACACACTGAAGATGTCTGCTTGAGCACATAAAAGAACAACCTCCGAGGGAGATTAGAGCCGCTTGTCTGCTCCTCCACAGACGGTCGCTCTCCGCTCCCCTTCCTGCACCTGCCTGACCTCTGCGCTCTGCCGTGGACCCTGAGTCCGAACCCTGAGCCACAAGCCGAAGCCTCTACAAGAGGCCGAGCTGCAGCTGCAACTTCCAACGTCCCGGTGGCCTGGCAAGGTCTACAAACCACTAGGACTCTGGTAAATAAACCGTGTGTGATTCGTGCATTGCCTGTCTGTCTCCTGTGTAATTTGTGCTCGGCCAATATTTAATAAGTGCCTTGAGTCATCCGTATAAGTCCATTCTATTGGCAGAAGATACTCTTGGCCACCTGTGCTTGTGTCCTTAGATACATTATGGGACAATAACCTGTGGGATGTTTCTGAACCAGAACACGAAACTCACAGTGGGAAAACTAAGGACAGCCAGATCTGCCTTCACCTTTACCAAAGCAATAAAAGGGAAGACCCACACAAGCAGTCATAGTCCACACTATGCTGTCCTCCCCCATTCCCTGTGCCACTCACCTCCACAAAGAGAAACGCCAGGGTTTGATAGGTGTACGTGTGCTTTCCAGAGAATAGGAAAAACGCGCCACGTGCACTCTTGTTCAGACAATAGCTTCCTGAAAAATAAAGCGAATGACAAGTGAAAACTGAGAACACTGCCTGCAACAAGACATAGAGCAACCCACACAGGGACACAATTGGGCAGAGCACATTCCGATGCTTAAGTACCCCTCAAGACTGCAACGCAAACCCCAAGACCAAGCTGAGCAACTGTGGTCTGGAAGCACAGCTCATCCAGCTATAAACTGTCCGGCCAAGTGGGGACTATCCTCCTTCCGGATCCCTGAGGGCCATTGGCAGATTCAAGACAATGGTCCCCCTTCTCCATTGTACACAGCAAGCCCAAGGCCAAGGCTAGCAACTGCGCTCAGCATAATGGTCCACCTCCTCACCTGAAAACAGAAAGCCCAAGGCCAAGGCAGCAATTGGGCTCAGCACAATGGCCCCCTTCTTCACTGGGCAACAGCAAGCCCAAGGCACAGATGGTCAATTGGCCTCAAGACAATGGACCCTCTTCTCGACCACCAGCAGCAGCAGCAAGCCCAAGGCCAAGGCAAGAAATTGTGCCAGCACAATGGTCGCCCCTATCACAAAGAAACAGAGCCCAAGGCGAAGGCGAGCAATTGTGCTCTGAGGGCATAGACATGCTACATGCCAACTAGGACTGCCCTCCTTCGCAACCCTGAGGACACAACAAAGGGCACATGGGGACTCAGCCTTTATGAACACCATGGAGTTCATGGCCCAACATCAGGCAGGCTCAAGGCACAGCACCCCTCCCGGCCACACAAGCAAATGCCCATCATCTGACCCCTCAAACCATTGCTGCTCTTTCCCAGCTAACAGTTAACCAACACCCCACATGAGGTATCCAATGAATTTAGGGGGGGGGGGCAGTGACACACTTTGCCTTGCAGGACAAATTAAAAGAGCAAAGCAAGGCCTGAAACCCCTTTTCTCTCCTAAAGCACAGATGCAACAATGTGTTTCCCTGCAGAGGAGCACAGAGCCGTGAGAATCTCCCGACAAAACTCAAAGAACATGCAAGACAGCACACTAGCCTCACCACAGCAGTGAGCGAGAGGAAGTTGAGAAAGCAGCTTGCCTGGGAAATGCACCATGTGGATTCTGACTGTGAATAGGTGCTCGGATCCAGTAAGGGGCCCAGGAAGCACCCGCCATGTGGCCGGTGCCGCATCCGGGGAACCATACTGAGTTCCCTACTGCAGGCACAACATTCCCATTTTGCGATAGGATGTCAGGCCTAAGGCCAGTCGGGCTCAGGGAGACAAGATCGGACGGGCAGGGCGCAAGCACCATAAAGGGAATAATGGAAAGCGAGGTTAATCTGGAGGGGATGTACGGGAGGCTGCAGCTTATTTCACATAAGAAATAGGCACTGATTTCCGAGAAGAGCAATAAACGAGGGAGTAAAAATGGCAAAGGTGAATCAAGGAAGTTCCGAGGAGGAAGGGGCAGACTCTCCCTCCTGGGCGACCTGTGTACAGTCCTAGGGGAGTAGGAATGTCTTGGAAAGCAGGGGGTGGGCATCCTTCAGGATGCACAGGCTTCCCTGAATGGAAATCAGACACAAAATAGAAGGGAATGTCTCGCAAAGTGGAGAGCCCCTAAGGAGGCCTACCAGGCCAGCTCCGGCAGACATGGCGGCCGACTCAGACAGGCGGGCAAGTCAACAAGACACGCAACAGGGCTGAAGTCCTAGATGAGAAGCTCTAGCATCAGAACTGCAATCCTGAAACAATACTCTCTAAAAGTCACCCCACAGCATCCCTGGGAAATCAGAACTGCGTCCCTCGAGCCCCTCGAAAGAGTGGCGATAGCAATATTAAAAAGGGAAATGTAAAAATTAAACAGTAAGAAAACCTGAAATATCTCTCAGATGGCTCCGGCATGATACCGGAGGATAAAGAATCACAGAAGGCACCCCTAAAACTGCAGCAGGCAGGACTGAGAAAACATACAACAAGTGCAACAGAAGCTTGCAATAGGAAAACGTGGGTTTCTTTGGACGAATGCAAAATCATGTCTTGTGCAGTGTGAAAGAAAACGAACCACAACAGGAAAGAAATGGAAAAGGGGTGTGCAGGACAAAATAACCGAGTCTGGTGAAACACACAGAACATGGATGGCAATGAGCATTCGCCAACAGGGGAAAGCTTCAGAAACCGGTAAGTGAAAAGACCGCATGCCCCCAACTTGGGAGGCCCAACTGCATTCTTGACTCTCTGAGGACCCTTCGCATTTATCCTGATACATCTAACTCCATACTCTTCACAGATGTTCTGTACTAGGTGTCCCAAACGATAGAAAGGGAAATGGGAAGACAAAGTGCGGACAATAGAAATCCAAAATAACAAGAACCGATGTAAGGAAGCAGAGCTTGTCAGGAAGAGGGGGCTATGAACACCACACGCTGCCTGGAACAGCAGCACAGCTGACAAAGGACAGTGGAGAAAGGCCCTGGGTCTGTAAGGCTGGGAGCCTGCTAAAGCAGCCATGCCAAACACCCAGGCATAAGGCTGTCTTTTTTAACTGCTGGGCACCCCATGAAAAAGAAATACATGTGAAAACCCATCTACCAAGGAGCACGCTCAAGCACAACACCCCACCCGGCGAACCACAGCTCCCGGCTAAACTAGGAGGTAAGAGCCTGTGGCCGACTAACAGGGACCAGAGACCACTGTAAAGAAACAGCAGAAACCTCCTCAGAACATCAAGAAAAACTGTCTAATTGAGGGGGAGGGAGAGTATTCAGAACAGAACTCTACATGGTGGGCTAACAGCTGAAAACTGCAGGGAAGGAAAACGAGGACCAAAGAAAGCAGACAAACAGCCTGTCTCCCTGCAATCCAAAGCAGACGACTACCTGCAGGATAGTGCATAGGCTCTGGGAGAACTCCTCAAAGGACACTTCGAAGGCGAGCGGGGCAGGAGCTGCAGACTAGGTTCCTCACTCACATGGTGAGCCTACCAGGGGAGGGGGAAGAGTAAAAAAAAAAGGGAGGTTAAACCAGCTGTCTTCATGAGAATGTGTAAGAGAGCAGCAAAGGAGGTGATGGGTAGGGCACTGGAAGGAACAACTAGAGGACTGACCTGCCTCGCAAACCCGACAGGGGGAGCCGGCTTTCCGACTTTAACACAAATGTCCCACAACCTTGGAAAAGACACTTCTCGCCGAGACCGGTGTGGCTCAGTGGATAGAGCGTCGACCTGCGGACTGAAAGGTCCCGGGTTCGATTCCGGTCGGGGGCATGTACCTTGGTTGCGGGCACATCTCCAGTGTGGGGGGTGCAGGAGGCAGCTGATGGATGTCTCTCTCTCATCAGTGTTTCTGACTTTCTATCCCTCTCCCTTCCTCTCTGTGAAAAATAAATAAAATATATTGAAAAGAAAAGACGCTTCTCGGGGAAACGATTAGTGTGCGGGGAGTTAAGCGGGGAATGTGTAGAAAGCAGGCCCAAGACACAGGGGCACAGACCCTTAACAAACACCAACCCACCGCACAGGGCAAATAAGCACAAGACATCATGATGCTGCTGCTGCTATTGCTGCTGGAACCAGATGCCCGTAAAATGTGCTGTGTGTGAGGACACCTTGCTGGAACACCACATGGATCACGGCTGCCAACCCCAGCACAGGACCGTGGACATGGACACTGACTATGTGAGAAAACCCTTCAAGTACAGGCCCAGAAACCAAAGAAGCACTCTGCACTGGACATTCCACACCAGGACAGAAAAGGAATCATGGAATGCAAACCACATGGTCAGTCTGCCTGGCTACTCCAAGATTAGCACAACATCCATCAAGTACCTAGCAAGTCTTTACCCTTCCCGTTCTTCCCAGGACCCCCTCATACCACCTTGTGCCACAACTACTCTGCTCTTCCCGACCCCTGGCCCCTCCACCCCGGTGAGTCTCAGACTTGTATGTGTGCATGAGCGACTCCGGTCTTCCATGGGCGGAAAGGTTTGGGTATATAAGGGTGAAGACCGGGAGGAGTGAGCAAGCACAACAAAGAACATACAAAGAAGGAGGATTAGTAGAGGCGCACACAGACAAATTGGGCAAAGATGCCACACACCAAAGCCCTGACTCTCAGACAACACATGCAACAGGACACCAAGGAACTGACTCCCCACAGAAAGCAATGAGGGGGGAACGCTGACCACAGGCCACCCTGTGGAAGAAAGCCATGACAAAAAATGGGGCAAGGAAAGGGAGCCAGCCACTGGCACTGCTGACAGGACCACAGCTCAGTGAGTGGGGAAAGGCAAAGGACATCACTACTCACAGCGACACAAACATGATGGACGGGGGCACAGCACGCCACACAACACAGACACTGATGTACAGGGCACCCTGTCTTCATGCCACAGCTTCCCTCCAAGGGGTATGGGCCTCCATCTAAATGCTGCTGATGCCACGCAGGAAGACTGCCCTAACAAGAAAGTCGCTTCTGATTTACCTGCCCAACAACCGAGAACACATGTGAAAGACCAACAGTGGATGGCAGAGGCACAAGTGAAATTAAGCGGAACACACACAGCTGTCCTACATGCATACCCTGGCAGAGCAAAATGCCCCAAACTGGAAACAAACTGAGAGCACAAACATGAGCAATCTCACACAATACACAACAGTGATGGCCTACAGGAAAAGGGGACAGGGAAGGAAATCTTTGGTGAGAAATGCCTGAAACCATTCCTGGAAAGAGCCACATGAAGCAAGTGGAATAAAGCGTCTGCTCAATCACACGGGGAAAGAGGGAAACAAACTTGGCACCATTGATGTACAACGGCAATGGCCTTACATGTGTCCTGTCAAGCATCAATATTCTTAAAATGGGATGCTCCTTTCAGTGATGACCAACAGCAGTCAACAACCATGGGCGGGCGACACACACAATATTCACTGTGGGGACATATCACACGCACAAGCAGAACACCAAGACACCAATGCTGGACGGACCTAATGCAGCATGCATGCAGAAGGAATGGATGTGGCATAGGCGGCTGATGCTGGAGGGCCTGTGGATGAAACCTGGGCAGCCAAGGGGAAAATGGCTTTTAGGAAGGCGTCCTGATGCAGATGGTCAGGGTCCCCAGAGATGACGCGCAGCAAAAACAAGCCCGGGCAATGCATATGCAGTGGCTACATACCCAAAAGACCCCTGAACCACAGGGACATGCACACCACTGGGAGGCGGGGGATGAAGAGACAAAGGAATGCCATGATTGAGCTGCTGCACAGCGGCAGGGGAGGAGGGGGAGGGTTTGTCTCCCATGCTTTGGGGCAAAGGAAAAACACAAGGGCAGCAGAGTCCCTGGAACTGCTCAGGTATGGAAAACCCAGGAGCAAGTCACTTGAAAGGTCTGTCCACCAAAAATGGTTGGCCCACCATCAAGGGGCAGGAAGACGGGAAGTTATTCCATGCTCATGTGAGTGCTGGGGTGGAGTGGTTAAAAGCACAAGACAAATAATGCAAAATAGGCAGGATGGGGGAAGGCGGGTCGTGGGGCTGATACAATCGCATAAGGGACACAGGGAAGCAGAAAAAACCACCACTTGAAAAACCTTGCACCAACACTTTCAGATAGTGCTCAACAACCTAATATTTGTTACAACCAAAAAACATTGATTTTCATGGGAAACTTTGGTTGGGATGGAATCAATGAAAGCTAAACAAAAAAAATGAAATTAATAACATAACCCACAATGAAACCAAAAATCAACCTCAAAAAATAAAAATTTGAAGAGCATTGCATGGAAATTTAAGTTACAATACACAAAAAGAACATACAGTACAAACTTCTTGAGACCACCATACGGAACATCCATGGCTCCCAGCAATAAAAATAATGTACAAGCATCAAAATTTTAAGAACATACTCCATTGCCTTTAAAAAACACTACACAGCGAAAACAAGTGGAATTCACTAGATCATGTATCAGTCTGGAGCCTGCAAGATCCCATCTCAATTCCACTCAATGTCATGTATCTTGGTTACAGCTACATCCACTTTGGGAGCCGTGCAGGAAGCACATGATCAATGTTTCTCCCTCATGGATGTCTCTCACTCTTTATCCCTCTAACTTCCTCTCTCCACAAAAACCAGCAACATGTTCTTTTACAAAACCTAAAAATTTTCTTACACATGGACTGCTTTTCCCTCCTTGGTGATACACTGACGTCATAGGCAATAGGATCACACCCTTCACAATGGCTTCAAATAATACAAACTCTTTACATACTTTCAAGTTCACCAGGGATCCCGATGGCTACTTTAGCTTCTCAGGATTGCACAAGGACCTTTGGGTCTACACTCAGCTTTAAAACAAACTTCAGCCTAGGGAAATAATGGATTGTGCAGCCAAATAAAAAAAAATAATCACACCAATGGGCTTGCTCCTACATACACTTACAAAGTGGGGAACAGACATCTCTCGATGCCTCATAACAGGCTGCCATCATAGGTGCGCCTGACACCATACACAACACCCATCAGAAAACGAAGGTTGCGCTACAACTTGGTAAATCTCCTTCACACTCCACCAAATCCATCTTTATGGACTTCTCTGGCAGGTTCCATGAGAAAATGTTTGACAACACAACAGAGTCTAAGACAGGCTATGCCCACTCAAGGCTGCTCCTTCTCATATCACAGACACAAACACGAGCTCTAGGTCGGAAAAAAGATGTAACACAAATGGCAAACAGGGCAAGAACTGAAGACCGGAGACCCTCGGACACAGTCACACAGGGGACAAGCTAAAACTTGATCAACACAGCACAGAGGGAGATTTCGGAGATGGCAGATAAGATAGCAGGGCCTCATAAAACGATGCGCCAAACCATCTTACATAAAGGGGCCTATACCTAATAGGAAGAAAGGAAACATACTGCCACACAACAGACAAAGCAGATCTACATTGCCTACTAAAAGTTCACTCATAATTCAATAAACCCTTGGCAGGCAACGGACACACGCACAACACTCCTTTGCATCCAAAAATGAGACAAACAACAGGATGACTTCAACACGGGGGCAAGACTGACCGGCAGCCCACTTAGGACACACAAATGTGGACAGTCAGAAAGAAAGTAACATTTAAGAACCTCATAATGGCTGATTAAAAACTATTGAAAACACTCTCTAAAAAAACTATATAGAGGGTACCCATGGGCTTGTGATCCATACTGTCACAACAAGTGCATTCAAGGGCCGAGACCGGTTTAACTCAGTGCATAGAGCATTTGATTGCAGACTGAAAGGTCCCAGATTTGATTCTGGTTGGGGGCATGTACCTTGCTTGCGAGCACATCTCCACTGTGGTGCATGCAGAAGGCGGATGATCGAGGTCTCTCTCTCATCGATGTTTCTGACTTTATATCTCTCTCCCTTCCTCTCTGTAAAAAATCAATAAAATATATTTTTTTAAAAAGTGCATTCAAAGAACTAGTGAACAAATATTCATACGTGACAACTCCAAAAGATGGTGTCGGTTGTTCCAAAGCACACACTAGGAACACCGGTGACCACTGGAGGGACAATATTCCATGACAGCCACGTTCCCACACATCCTGCATGAAAACACACCTCCACGATAAAAACAGATATGCATGGCAATGTGCAGGCACTTCTGGGCCTGCGAAGGCCCTGCATGCCTATGACACCAAAACAGGTGACACAGAGGCCTTTACATCTATGCCATCATCCATGACATTTCCAACATCTTACATTGGATTAAACTTTCAGGACACTAGTAGTGCGAAACATATTTCATGCTCAACACAATGGTCCCCCCTCCGCATTGGGCAAGAGTAAGCCCAAGGCTAGGGTTACCAATTGGTCAAAAAAAAAATGGTCCCCCTTCTCCATTGTAAACAGCAAGCCCAAGGCCAAGGAGAGCAATTGGACTCAGCACAATGGTCCACTTCCTCACCTAAAATCACCAAGCCAAAGGCAAAGATGACCAATTGGGCTCAACACAATGTACCCTCTTCTCACCCAGCAGAAGGAAGCCCAAGGCCAAGGCAGCAATTGGGCTCAGCACAATGGTCCACTTCCTCGCCTAAAAAACAGCAAGCCCAAGGCCAAGGTGAGCAATTGGCCTCAGCACAATGGACACCCTTCTCCATTGTAAACAGCAAGCCCAAGGCCAAGGCAGCAATTTGGTGAGCACAATGGTCTCCCCTATCACAGGGAAACAGAGCCCAAGGGAAGGCGAGCAATTGTGCTCTGGTAGCAGACACATGCTAGATGCCAACTAGGACTGCCCTCCTTCAGAACCCTGAGGACAAAGCAAAGGGCACAGGGACTCAACAAAGGGCACACGGGACTCAGTCTTTATGAACACCATGAGTTCATGGCCCAACATCCGGCAGGCCCAGGGCACAGCACCCCTCCTGAACAGACAAATAATGCCCATCATCTGACCCCTCAAACAATCACTGCTCTTTCCCAGTTAACAGGTAACCGACACCCCATATGAGGCATCCGATGAATTCTTGGGGGGGCAGTGACACAGTTTGCCTTGTAGGAGAACTCAAAAGCGCTTCACCATATCAAAGTCAGCAACATGGAAATCAATAGATAGCTGCAGCATATCGTGCTCACCGTTTTAAACTCACCTCGACTCGAAACCGGAATACAATGCCCATCATCATGGCCTCACGTACCATCTTTCCCTTCCTCATTCTCCATGATCCTGCACCATCTATGATGACACGACACACACCGCTAAAAACTTGCATCTTAACAAGTACTACTGCTCTCCACATCTCTTATCGCGTTTAAAGTCTCTTCATTCTTCATTGTGCCTGGGGACAACATAAACACGTGCACCGACACACACACACACATAGTGACCGCATGGGGCAGGACCATGGAAGGAACACGTGAAACACATGGCCAAACGGTGACTTCCAAGTTCATTCGTTTTGACTCCAAAAAGTAAAATACAATGGCTGTGGAGAGCTGCCCCGGGCATATGGGAGTAGCAGAGACCTAAAAGCAGGATCTGGACATAGCTCTCTGCATTCTCACACTTCAGTTTAATAAAAAAGAATTCTGAATGCAAAGTCTAGACATAGCTCGCTGCTTTCTCACCCTTCAATTTAATAAACAGAGATGTGAATGCAGAATTTAGACATAACTAAACAGCTTGGCTGAAAAAATGTTGATGGTTATGTACAAGATCTTGCAAGGTCTTGATTACTTAGAAAGTCAGTGACTGTGTTTGCAAATACGTACCTAATTTTTGTAACCCCCTCCTCTGCTTGTGCTTAAATACTGTGCTGGAAATAAACTCTGGGCTGCAGACTCAAGTCTCAGACCTCCCAACACCATCTCTTCTTGTCTGTCTTTTTCTTATCCTCAGCCCCTCAATCAGGTACTGTTCGATTGCCGGCAGGTTCTGGCAAATGGCAATTGTGACAAAAGAGTTCAAACGACACGACGGAAAACCAGACCATGAAATACACTGGCAAGGAGGAAACTCAAACACCTGCACGTCACCCCACACGAGGCTGGTCGTGCCACTGCCGCTTCCACGATGCCACGGCAACTCCCTATAAAAACTCTTAGGGGAACAGTGGGAAGAGAAAGACACGCTCCCAACAATTTTGGCACAATCACAGTTATTAAAATGACAGGTTAACAAATCTAACCCTCAACAGCTACTTATCTGCACCACACACATCATGTCTTTGGGACCGCACGTTCACTCACACACGGGAGATGCCTTGTCGGCTCTTCCCCTCACACTGGCAACAATGCACAAACACACAAACAGGATCCTCAACACAATAGAGCCACAGACATATGAAAATGCAACTATCTCCAACATCTATCTTCCTTTCTTGCCCCGGCCTGCAGGGCAAGTCAACAGGAACGGCGGGGCGACGCACCTAAGAGAATGAGAAACAGACAGGGACACGAAGAATGGAGGCAAGACAAATGGTGTTCTGATCAAGCCTCAAAATTTTTATTCTTGGTGGCTCTTATATATGCTCAGAGAGGGGAAGGGGAAGGAAGAA
>PVJN01011217.1:0-54719 GCA_004026805.1 Lasiurus borealis | reverse complement strand
GCATTCTCTGTTGTAGGAATTCACATGGTCTTGGAGCTGTTTTTCTGAAAATATATAAACATTCTCGACCAAAAGTTAGTAAAGGAATTTTTTCTATAAATTTGACTTTGGATCCTTTTTATTTTTGCCCAAATGATTTTCCTTTGACTTATTTTAATACTATGTATGTTTTTCATGGGTGTCTTGCTGTTAAGTAAAAGCAATTTTTCTAGATGTAATTTGCTTACAGGATACTTTTCCTTACATAATATTACTGTACTATCCCCCCTTTTTTGATTTAATTATGAGGCTTTTGGAAAATTTTTATAATGCAGATATGACTGCTTTATGTTTATTGCATGTTAAGTAATTTTATCATGCAATGAGCTACCAATAGAAATTTTTGTTAATACTTTAGGAACAACCTTTTCCCAGTACAATTAAATTTTCTTTAATATTCACTTATTTCATTTAGCCAATTAAATTAATTTGAAAATTTATATTCTAACAACAATATTAGTTTTATCCTGTAAATATTAGTGGAAAGGATTATTTGCATTCTTGAGTAGGCCCTGAGCATTCCTGGTGTTAAGTTGGATTTATAATATAGGGCAGCTGTCAGCCAAGTCTGTCTGTTGCTGGGTCCCAATCTGAGCCGCACCAAATCTTTGTCTGTCATCTGTGTCCCGAACGGAGCTGGGTGTGGGAAGTGAAGTAGCCATGGGGCAGGAGACCTCCATCAGAAAGGGCAAAGGTTCAAGGCCTTGCAATGTTGGGGGGTGAGGATCTGTGCCTCACCTCTGTTGATCCCCAAGTTTTCTCCTGATGGCCCCTTTGCAACTGTGCCTGTCTTAGGTTGTTCCTCCTCTGAGGAATCTTACCCGTCTCTGGCTAACCAGCCATCCTCCGGGGCCAAGCAGGTTGATGTGAGGTTCAGTTCCGTCTCCTTGATAGCTGATGCCCTTGTGGCCTCCACGCCCAGTACCTGCCTTGGGATCCCCTTGCCTGCTGGCGGGGTCCCAGCACTGATCACATATCTTGGGGAACCCAGGTTCCTTCTCCAGGTAGGGCCCAGCTCACACTACTAGGTGAGAGACAGATTCATGGTACCAGCCAACACGAAGCTTCAACCTCAGCATGAACAGAAAGCTCAGGCGACAGTTGTGGGAGTGTCCCTCTTGGCAAAAAACGCAAGAAAAGCCAATATAGAATGCTCAAGTGCCCTCTCACTGCCTTAATTCATTTTATGTTATTTTTTAAAATTGCTACCAAATATTCAGAGAATTAGATTGTAAGTTTGTTTGGGATATTTGTCAAAAAAAATTATAATGACATTGTAGAATAATATTATATAAGGATGTTCTTTTGTTCTAGGCCATGGCAATTCAATTTCAAACTGGCTATTAATTTCTTTTTGTATAGACAAGGTCTTAGCTACTTTATTAGAATACTTATTCAAATTGCTTACAAAAACATCGGCTCTTTATTTAGCTGAAAACCTTGATTTTTACTTAAAAAGCTAATTTATTAATTAAAGTACGTATCTTAATTTAAAAAGAAAAAGAAATTTAGTAAATGTTTATGTCTGATTCACAGGCCACACAAATGTTGCCCCACCTCTAGCTTAAGAATATAGGCAGCCATGGGCTTTTTGTCATTTTAAATTCTAATGTTGGAATTTTAAGAAATACTTACTTAAGTTTGCCCTTCTTAGAGACTACAAGAGGCAGGGGAATCAGCACACCTAAGGGTTCTTACCCATGAAGGGTCAGGAACATAAGTCAAAAATACTTCCCCATGTGCCCCAGGTAATATTACTGTACAGCTGGTAACTGTTGGTATTGCAAGAAGTACGTTCTTAGGTGTCTGTACCGTCCTCTTTACCATGCTCCCGGTGACATAGGACCCCAAATTCCTGTAGGAATAGCTTGCAGAGCAATGTCAGGAGTCAAAGTGACTGCTATAGTGCTGTTAAGATCCAGGCCTGCGCTTCTTGGAGTTGCTGGGATGAGGGGATCCACTGTGGGCCTTGCAGGGCAGGTTTCCCCTATTAATAATGGGACTGGGGGGCACCTCTCTGGCCATTTCCCTGTGGTTGACCATAGCCTGTATCTTGATTTAAAGGCTGCCCATTTCTATGAAATTTTGATTTACACTGTCTTGGCCAATGGTTATCTCTCTGACATCTAGGACACCGAGAGACTGGATCTCTCAGAGGCTAAGTGTTTATGCCTCTCCCTAGAGTGCTACCTTGTGTCCTTCTTAGAGGCCAAAACATTTACAATATTTAAAATATACTTATTAATTCTCATTTGATAAAGCTTTCCATGAAATTTCAAGTATATTAGATGGGTTAAATTTAAGAAGATGGCCTTTAAAAAGAGAGCACAAATTTCTTCTATTACTCTGGGCTCATGGAGCTTTACAAGAATCATCTCTGTTAAAACCTTGAAATTTTAACATGAAAAAAACCATCAAATATATATATATATATATATATATATATATATATATATTCATATATGATTTAAAGATTATAATATTTTTTATAATTATCTTAAGATATCAGTTATATTTTTAAACTGTCAGTTGGGATTCACAGAATTAATCCTTTTTATTAGACCAATCAACAACATATTTTGAATTCCTAATTATTAGAGAAAATTTATTTTATTTTCTCCCAATTTAATTTGCATTTAGTTGAAAACCTTGATTAATAACACATAATCTTCTCCTTTTGGTTCCTTTCCACCATTTTTCTTAAAAAATAAAGACCAGTTCTGGGTTTTTCTTTTTCTGCAGCTTTTGCGGAGAGATTCCAGCTTAAAACCCTGTCTAATATGTCCAAAATGGTGGACAATTGCGCACATTTCTTTTTAAGCTGGGCTTCTCTCCTCACCAGTACAGAAATTCCAGACACATCTCTAAATTTTTAAAACTTTTTCATGGCGAGAAAGGAGACTTTAGATTAGTATACTGGGAGAGTGGACTTTCATACTGGATTGCCACAGAGTCTCTCTTTCTCCATATCCTGCTTACTTCAGGGGAAAGCATCAGTAACAGATCTGGCCGAATTTTTTTTTATGCTTAAAAGATAAAGACAGATCTTAATTTTTTTCTTTCTTTTTTGCTCTCTGAAGTAATAACTAACACCTAATTTGGCCAAGATTAGCATTTCCCTGCGAGTTCTTCTATAATTTTTAAATGAAACCTTCAGTAATCTCATTGCAGGAGAGCAGAGAGCCTTGCCCTTTCCTGCCACCTTTGAATTTCTCCACACTAGAGGCAGTTTCAGCAGTGGAGTTTCACTTATTACAGATTGCAGATTCCAAATGCAAACTAAGATTTTAATTTGAACAAGAAACCACATTATTTAAGCTTGCCAACCAAAAGTCTATAATAAAGTTTACTTTATATTTATAACCTAATTCTTCCCCATTAGCCAGGCTGCAAAAGATGTTCCCACCCTACTTACAGATCGCGACTCTGTAGTTAATTTTTGAGCTTTGCGTATGTTGAATTCCCCTCACCATTTCCTAGGTGAATCTTCCCTCACCATTTTCCTTGGTGAATTTTCCTTCCTTCACTCTTAGGCGAATAATACCTTCTCCTCCAGACGTCCCGAGGTCAGGTGCCAGATGTGGGAACCTCTTTCCATGTCCCACGTGGTTCAGGGTTCCTGGTTCAGGGTTTGGGTTCTGAAGGAGGCCGCACACAAATGAAATGAGAGACTAGAAAATATTAATTTTGGGATATTGGGGGGCCAGGCGGGAGCCTTCCTCTAGTGGAAAGGACTGCCACTTGCTCTGGCCTTTTTCTCCCTTTTATTAAGGCTTTGGGACATACCCCTAGCCTTTAGGCAGGAAATAACAAAAACAGAAATTAACATGAAACAAACAGATAGAGGCTGCTTCAGCCAACAAATGTTTCAACTAAACAGTGAGTGATTAGCTCTGACCTTTCAGAGCAGTTAAGGTTGGCCAGCCTTCTGGCCTCCTGTTTATATCCATTTAGTAAGAACAATTATTGGTTTCCGACAGTTAATAAGTATGTTCTCTACTTCATATCCTATGTAATAAAAGAGTAATATGCAAATTAATCATCACTCTGCTACACCCACTAGCCACCCCCACCAGCGAGTAAGGAGTAACTATGCAAATTAACCCAACCAAGATGGCTACTGCCACAGAGAGAGCAGGAGGCTTGGGTTTCCCAGCAATGGAGGAAGCTAAGCTTTCCACACACTCTGGCTGAGCTAGGCCTCTACTCAAGGCTACAAAATTTCAATTATAGAAGATAAATGAATCCCAACAAACATGGCTGCAGCCATGGAGCAAGCAGGAGTCTTGGCTCTGCTCAAGACTACAAAGTTACAATTATAGAAGATAAATAAATCCCAGATACCAGGGCCTTTGCTTGGGTTGTTGGAGGGCATGGTTGGCCTGCAGACCACCACAGGCCCTTCACCCAGGATGCCCCAAGGGAACCCCTACCCTGATCCAGGACACCCTTCAGGGCAAACTAGCTGGCCCCCATCTGTTCACAGGCCTCTATCCTCCTAAATAATAAAAGAGTAATATGCAGATTGACCATCACTTCAACCAACACACAAGATGACTGCCCCTATGTGGACGCAAGATGGCTATCACAAGATGGCCAGCAGGTAAGGGTAGTTGTGAGGGACCAGGCCTGTAAGGGAGGATAGTTGGGTGTGATCAAGCCTTCAGGTGAGGGCGGTTAGGGGTGACCAGGATGCAGAGGAGGGAAGTTGGGGGTGACTGGGCCTGCAGGGAAGAGCAGTTGTGGTGGACCCAGGCCTGCAGGGGAGAGCAGTTGGGGGCAAATAGGCTGGCAGGCATCAATCGGGCTGGCAGGGGAGTGATTACGGGGTGTTAGGCTGCAGACAAAAGCGGTTAGGGTCAATCAGGAAGGCAGCCAGGCAAGCAGTTGGGAGCCAGCAGTCCTGGATTGTGAGAGGGATGTCCAACTGCCCATTTCCTAGTAGGATCAGACTTACACAGGCAGTCAGACATCTCTCGAGGGGTCCCAGATTAGAAGGGTGCAAGCTGGGCTGAGGGACCCCCCCTCATGCACAAATTTCATGCACTAGGCCTCTAGTTTTTTAAATAATAATGGAAAACATGTTTTATAATTTTTTAAAAATGGGATATTGAAACAGGCATTTTATTACATCTCATTATATTGTGGATCCAAAACTTGGACAGGGCTCATTGACTGATTCTTCTGAGCCCAGTGGCATTCCCTGGGATCACTTACAGGTGCTCATCTGGCAGTTGAATTGATCTGAAGGGTCCAAGATCCCGTCATTCACACACCAGAGGCCTTAGAAAGAATGGCTAGAAATTTGTACTCAACTGGGCTCCTTCCCATTTCTTGTCATTTCAGAGCCTCTACACATGGTCTCTCCAGTTTGACTTTTTACCAAGCCTGTTCAGGTTCCAATAGTGAATATATTAGAAAGATAGAACTTGGTCCCAGTAATGAAGAAAAGCTTTCCCTGTGTCAAAAACATAGGGTATAATTAGACTAAGGAGTTTGGGGAAGAGGGAGCATTTAGGCACCAAGCAGTATTTTCTTTTAGAACAAAGATAGACTCGGGAAAATTCCATAGCTGTCACACATTCTGATGAAAGACTGTCAGTTAATACATGTCACTCACATTCAGTTTGTGCAAGATAGAAGCTGGCACCACCATCTTCAGATGCTGAGTAATCACATCTCAACCCTGCTTCATCTTTAAATTTGTGCTTAACAGACTCTTAGCAATATTAGAAAGAGCATTCAATGGGGAACATGAAGACCTCATTTCTAGAGGTTTCTTCTTCTTAATTTTAAAGGCCCCAGTTTCTTAACCTGTATAATTCTGCAGTGGAAGTATATTCACCTTATGAAAACACAACAAATATTTATTAAACACTTCCTATAAGTGAGAAGATCAATATGATGTCCAAATGACCTGATCCTGTCTATTTCTCCAGTATCATGTTGTGCCCTTTCCCTCCCCACGAACTGTCTTCACATAGTCCTGGAATTCACTGAGCCCTACCTGTCATGAGGGCCTTTCTTACACTGCCCCTCTGCCTGCAAGTCTCCTGCAGTGTTCCTACAGTGAGCTCTGGCTAATTCTCTTCACATGAGCATAAAATGCCATCTCCTTATGCTACACAGTCTGCAGTGACCCACCCTGTTCTCTGGTGCACCTCCTTTTAGTTTTCTTCTGTGAACTCCACGCAGTTTGTATTTATTTGGCAAATTAGTTTGTTTATGAATTTTCTGTTGGTCTATTCCACCAGATATCACACTCCAAAAAGCGGGAGCTGTGACTGTCTTATTCACCATTGCACCCCATTTCCCAGCCCAGTGCTGGGACACAGAGGTGCCTCCAAATATGTGTGGAATAGATGTTATAGGACACTCAAAGTAACTTGCAGTCTAGTGAGAGGAGGTAAAATGAGACAGAGTATTAATGTGTCTTAAGAAAACATGAGCAAAGTTCTCTGGTTTTCAAGAAGAATTGAAAAGTCACAGAGGGCTATTGCATAGGAGCAAATGGAGTGCACATGGGAAAGGCAAAGAAGCCATAGCCAGAAAGACTGTGCTTACCATTTGAGGAGTCTGAATTTGATTCTCAGTGAAACAGAGCCCAAGACATGTCTGAGCACTGGGGGTCATGGCCTGTTTGTACAAAGGTCACTCTGGATGCTGTGTAGAGAGCAATTGAAGGAACAAGATTAAACACCAAAGGTTCTGAAGGTGTCCAGGAGAGAGATGGCATTGTTGATGGATCAGGCAATGGAGGCGAAGAAGTAGATTTAAAATAGATTTGGAAATAGAGTATAGGAATTAGTGATTCATTAGATGTGGGAGGGTGAAAACAAAGAGGAGAGCTCAAGAATTACTCAAGATTTTAGGC
The DNA here is from genome assembly GCA_004026805.1 of Lasiurus borealis. Lineage (NCBI taxonomy): Eukaryota > Metazoa > Chordata > Mammalia > Chiroptera > Vespertilionidae > Lasiurus > Lasiurus borealis. Next base: position 47,806 of record PVJN01011217.1, on the reverse strand, counting down.
TGAGTTACTGGTGTGTGTGTGGATACATACTAGACAGGAAAGATTAGGTGGTAAAAGGAGGAGAGTAAGTTTGCAAGAGGGAAATCAGAAAGGAAATAAGCACAAATTATTATCTCATGAGGGATGAATATTCTCAGGGATAAGTTTGCATTTCAAGATTCTTAGTCTCTGTGCATAATTATTAGTTGCTCAATAAGCACCAAAGTAAACTGGTTAATTTACAGGTTGATTTATTCTTAATACTTATCTATATAATAAAGGACTTGTAGTCATTACACCATTACAGCATCATGATCAAACAACTGATCACCAGGAGATGCATGGAGCACATCTTGAGGGCCGTTACTTGCGACTCACACAACAAGGCAGGGCTCACGTAGGGCTTGGTGGCGGGGGAGAGGGCATGAGGCAAACAGGGTACAGCAAGGTGGGTGGTGGGCAGGAGGGCGTGAGGGAAGCAGCAGGTGGGGGGAAGGGTGTGAGCCAGCAGCATTGTGGGGTGTGTGAGTCATCATGAGGTGGCAGACATAGCTCTGATAACAGGCTAGGCCCAGGAGACCCTACACATGCATGATTTAATCATGTGCTAGGCCTCTAGTTTGTACATAAAGACCTAATCTAATGCATCACTGACTGCTCCTTTTCCCAGTAACACATTAGGGAAATTTCCACTGGTTACTAAATATTATGGCTTATTTAATAGACTACAGGCCCAGTGCATAAAATTCTTGTGGGGGGAAGTGGGGAGCTGGTATCCCTCAGCCCAGCCTGCACTTCTCCAATCTGGGGTTCCTCTCACAATCCGGGACTGCTGGCACTCACCTGCCTGCCTGATCACCCCTAACTGCTCTCTCCTGCTGGCCCAGTCACCCCTAACTTCCTTCCCTTGCCAACCTGGTTGTCCCTAACTGCCCTCCTCTGCTGGCCTGGTCTTCCCTAACTGCCTTTCTCTGCAGGCCTAATCACCCCCAACTGCCCTCCCCTGTTGGCCATCTTGTGGCAGCCATTTTGTGTCCACATGGGGTCAGCCATCTTTGACCACATGAGGTAGCCATCTTGTGTGTTGGAATGAAGGCCAATTTGCATATTACCTCTTTATTATATAGGATAATAAAAGCCTAATATGCTAAGTGTACAGTCGGCCAGTCGGCCATTCAACCAATCAAAGTGTAAAATACTAATGATATGCTAAGGCTGTTCAACTGCTCTCTATGATGTGCACTGACCACTGGAAGGCAGGCAGTTGGCTGGTCAACCAGTTGCTATGATGGGTTTTAACCACCAGGGGGCAGACACTCTCACCAGTAGGTTAGCTTGTTGATGGGGTCTGGTAAATGGGGACTGAGCAAGACAGGCCAGACATACCCTGGAGCCCTCCTACAATTCCTTGGCCTGGCAAAGCTCCTGCATCCCCCTCCTGCCCTGATTGTGCACCGGTGGGGTTCCTCAGCATGGCCTGCGCCCTCTCACAATCCAGGACAACCTCGGGGGATGTCAGAGAGCTGGTTTTGGCCTGACGGCGGAACTACCAGTTGCTATGACATGCAATGACCACCAGGGGGCAGAGACTCAATGCAGAAGCTGCCGCTGGTGGTCAGTGCACTTTCACAGGGAGAGCACTGCTCAGCTAGAAGCCGAGCTCATGGCTGGCGAGTGCAGCAGCAGTGGCAAGAGCCTCTCCCACCTCTGTGGCAGCACTAAGGATGTCCAATTGATGGTTTAGGCCTGCACTATGCAGACATCCCCTGAGGGCTTCTGGACTGTGAGAGGGTGAAGGCTGGGCTGAGGGACCCCCCAAAGTGCACAAATTTCATGCACTGTGTCTCTTATAGGAATATAATGGTGAGAGCCCAAAAGGTAGTGAGATACCATGTCCATCAGATGACCAAAGACACTTTGTGGAGGAGGTGCTGTCATGAGTTATTCTGAAGCTATGGCTGCAACAATCATCTATTACCTCTAATTTGAAGTTTCATGTTTAAGATCCTCATTGCTCTCATTTATGAAACATAATAATCGTTGTACATTTGAACTCATATTTAATTATGCATTAATAAATAACATTAGTCTCTTGTATATTATAATTGAGAGTCTACCAAAGCTTACTTTAAGGGGGGAAAAGTATCATTGCTCAGTGTGGAAACACTGCACTAAGTCATAGGAAGCTATTTAAAGGCTCACAACCAAAACTTTAAAAACTCACTGGGCCCAATGCCTAATGTGTGTGGCTTGACAGGAAATGTGTGTGACAGAGCCTGGCCACTGCCTACAGTTCTGAATAACCTTCTAGTCCCAAAACAGTCCTGTTTGACCTTCCCTAGGATTCTGCACCAGGTGTGAAGAGAGGTTTAGGAGGTTGGGGGAAGGCTACTAGAAGATTGCCAGAGAGACAGACAGACTGATTCTGAACTTGCTTGCAAATGATTTCAAACACCAAGAAAGAAGCCTCATCCTATGTTAGCCAAGTATCAGGGGCCTGAAAGAGCTCCTGGTATGTATAGCTACTGTGCCAGTTGTCAGCAAGACTCAAAAGTTCATGGGCTTAGAAGAATCCAAGATGGCGGCATAGGTAAACACCTACACTGCTGCCTTGCACAACAATTTCAAAACTACAACTAAAAGACAGATTAGACATCATCCAGAACCACAAGAAAGCTGGCTGAGTGGAAGTTATACAGCTAGAAGGAAAGAGAGAGACTCACAGAAACCCGGAGGAGCTGCAAAAAGCTGAAGTATGGAGACGCGCACGCTGAGAGAGTGGGTGCTGGAATACCTGGCTGGTTTTCTCTTGCAGGAGGGAAACGGAGACTTTTAAAGGCATTGAACCCCGTATCTTACAGTGTCTTGGAAGAATCACATTGTGCTTTCTAAACTGCAAAACTGGTATTGAATACTTTCATGGCTCAATTCAAGTGAAACTGTTAGAAAGCTAGATCTATAGAGCTTGAACTCCAGATAAACTCTAGGGTAAAAGTACAAATCTGTAAGTTAATGTCAGTTTACACATCGTGGATGACATCATGGGAATGATTACTCCTTAAAAGTAAAAGAATTCAGTCATGTTCATAATTATACCAAGTTTTTCAAATATTATTTTTAATGTTTTATTTATGTTTCATTATTTTCCTTTCAAAGTAGTACCTTTTATTCAGTTCCATTCTCCCAACTTATAACTCCTCATTCCCCTTCTCTACTATTTTTCCCTCTTGATTTCTTTATCGACGAGGTTTTATTTAAGATTTAAAACATTTCCCAAAGTGGCCTAAGAGTAAAGCCTAAGGAAATAAAAGGCTATGAAAGACCTAGGATGTTATATGGTGCCCGTCAGTTTGATGTATTTGTTTTTTATTGGGCACCGATTGTGACAAGTGCTGGAAACATAAAAGTGAACAAGACATAGTAGCTGTCATCCAGGAGTTTACAAGAGGAAGAGTCAAGTAAAAATCAATTAATAAGGTAACAGTAAACAATGCAATAAGAAGATATCTAAATTTTCACAGTTTACTCTGCGAGCAACATGGAGTCACTTAACCCTAAGTCTGCACCTGCTAGGTACGATAGACAACCTAAGAAAGCAAGAGACCGTTGAGTAATGAAAATAAGATATTCACATATGGACATAAATATTAAATCAAAAGGCAGTGTATTAGAGTTCTCCAGAGATGGAGAACTAGGATAGATAGATCATAGGTAGATGATAGATAAATAGATGAGGGGGCGAGAGAGAGGGGGGAGGGGGGAGAGAGAAATATGGTACTTAGATATGTAGAGAGATAATAGATTGGTAATAGATAGATGATGATAGATAGATAGATAGATAGATAGATAGATAGATAGATAACTAGATAGATTATACTAATCTAAAGAGCAGTATTTCAGAATGATCTCTTGCAGCTGTGGGGTTGGCAAGTCCCACATCCACAGGGCAGGCCCTGAAAACTCTTTAGTTTGATGCTGTAGTCTTGAGGCAGAATTCCTTCTTCTCCAGGGAAACATCAACTTTACTTTTAAAACATTTTAACTGAGTGAATGAGGCCCACCCACAACATTACGATTAATCTCCTTTACTTAGAGTCCAGTGAGTTATCTGCAGAAAAGCACCAAAGGTGTGACTGGAAAACTTTTGCTAAAGACATCCAGGTGTATGACACATGGATCATAGCAACCATCTCAGCATGAACCAGGAAGGGACATGCTGTATCTAGAAGGTGTGTGGAGGTCACTCTTGGTGATGGCTTGGACCCCAGCGAATTACAAAGGATAGTGACCAGATTTTAAAAATTTTATACCAAATACATTGCCAGCCTGGACTGAAAAGTACAAAGGGGCAAAATAAAGAATGACTCTGAATACAAAGCTGGAGATGCAAAGAGCTGGGCTGACCAAACTCTTGGAGCTCTGAAGGTGGGGCTGCCTCCCCAGCTGGCCCAGGGCACAAGGATCTTGCATTTGCCCAGAATGATTCCAGATCCCTCTGATTTGGACTTGAGTGACAAATGAGAGAACAGTTGAGTGTCCTTTCAAGATTTAGGCAGGAGACTGACCCTGATATGAATCTAGATTTTACTCGTAGTAATCGTAAGATTTTTTCTTATAGGGTATTTGAGCTTTTATGCAACTGAATATTACATATGTTCCTTATAAGTAACTAAAGATTACATATAAAATATATGTTATTTATATTCAATAGGAAGAACATAGGAATAAATATTAACCGTTGTTATCAGATTAATTTTCCTCAGTTTTCTTATTCATTTTCTAAAGTAAACTTTTCACTTTGTAATGAGAAAAAGTTATTTATAAGGCACATGTGTTATATTATTTACATTGTATTGATTGAGGATTTGTTTTGTTTTAAGTATGAGGCCCATTAGAGTGTTAGGGTGGAAAGAGCAGTGACTTGATACAAGATAACTGATTTCTAGATGTATTGCTGCCTCTCAAAACTTGCACCTCCGACAAGCCCTTAAGCTCTCTGTAACTATTTCCTGTCCTGCACACCTCTCAAAGGAGGTGTAAAAATAAACTGAGATTGCTTATGAAGATGCTGTAATTCTCAGTAGATATGTCAGGAATGATGATTGCAAAAATAGTTGTAACACAGTTATCAGTTTCATATGCACAAGTACTATGCATTTGTGTTTTTCATTAAATAGGTATTTTACAGTATGGAAACTGTCCCTAATGTTACAAAACATAGTTATTTTGGGTCATAATACAGCACATCTATGTAGGATCTATAAAAATCCCCATAGACTCAAAGTTTACATTTAAGCAAAATATAGTATGTATCTTTAAAAAGTTTGAAAAATTATTTTAAATTAATAAATGTCATGTTTGGTGAAAGGATACAACCAGAAGATGCTGACGTTTTGGACTAAAAAAAAAAAAATTCAACTGATTGTGGATATTAACCACATCTACAAAATACTTCTCAGCAACACCTAGACTAGTGTTGCCAAGTTGACACCTAAAAATAACCATTACAGTAGAACTCTGCCTACACACAACAGACATTCAGTACCTGTCATTTCTACTCCTTATTTGACTGCTCCTCCCTCTGTTGCAACTTTCCTTTTTAAATGCCAACTTTTAAATGTCAAGACACAGACTCATGCTGTCTCTCACAGGCCATTGTATTTCAGAAGTATTTATGTGTTCTATCATGTGAAACTCTTTTCACTCATTGAAAACTTGAATGGGGTTTATAAGGACACATGGATGAAAACAGACAGTGCCACTTACCATGTTAAGTTATTTATTCTTTAACAGCAAAAGAAGAGTTTGTATCTATTGGATTACCAAAAGAATATTTTGTTTGATTTTCAAAATTTGCATTAAATGAGACTGCATTCAACCCTATTTACTTGGGCAGCAAGGCCATATCATAATATTTATGATATTATGATAGTACTAGAGGCCCAGTGCATGAAATTCGTGCATGAGGGGGTGTCCCTCAGCCTGGCCTGCACCCTCTCCAATCTGGGACCCATTGAAGATTGAGCCTAAACCGGCAGTAGGACATCCTTCTCACAATCCAGGACCTCTGGCTCCTAACCACTTGCCTGCCAGCCTAATCGCCCCTGCCAATCTGATCAATGCCTAACTGCTCCCCTGCTGGTCTGCTGGCCCCCAACTGCCCTCCCCTGATATCCTGATCTAACCCCAATTGCCCTCCCCTGACTGCCTAATCACCCCCAACTGCCCTCCCCGGCCGGTCTGGTCACACCCAACTGCTCTCCCCTGAAAGCCTGGTTGCTCCAGCTGCCCTCCCTTGCTGGCCTGTTCACCCCTAATGACCCTCCCTTGCCAATTTGGTTCCCCCTCAAACCCTCCCCCACAGACCTGGTTGCTCCCAACTGACCTCCCCTGCAAGCCTGGTCACCCCTAACTGCCCTCCCTTGCCAGCCTGGTCACTCCCAACTCCCTTCACTGCCGGCCTGATCCCCCCAGCTGCTCTCCTCTATAAACCTGGTCCCCCCAACTTCCTTCCCCTGCAGGCTTAGTCCCCCCAACTGCTCTCCCCTGCAGGCCTGATTGCCCACAAATGCTCTCCTCTGCAGGCTTGGTCCCTCCCCTGCTGGCCTGATCACCCACAGCTGCTCTCCCCTGCTGGCCATCTTGTGGCAGCCATCTTGTGTCCACATGGGGGGCGATGTTTGACCACATGGGTACGGCCATCATGTATGTTAGAGTGATGGTCAATTTGCATCTTACCTATTTATTATACGGGATGCTATGTGCATGTACATGTATAGGTGTATGCACATAATATTTCTGGGTATCAGAGTGTGTGTATGTGTGTGCATGTGTGTGTGTGTGTGTGTGTGTGTGTGTATACTATTTTCTGCAGAGGTTGTGTCATTGATTTTCCAGGTTACTGTCATCAAGATAAAGTAAGAATTGCCATATTTAACCTTAGCAATAAAGCTACTGCCAAGCATTGCAATCTAGTTTTTTGGCTCTCACTGCTAAGACTTCTGTCTTCACATTTATGTTTCCTGTATCAATTTAGAAAATTGTAAAGGATAGCTATTAAAAGATATCTGGAAGGTAAATGAATTTGCTACTCTCAGCAGAAAGGATGTCCGCTGTTTAGCTTTCTTCTCCTAAGCAATCATTTGTTTTTCAACTTGCAAAATGAATTTTGAAACAATGCCACATTATGCCACAAAATATTAATAGATACAATTAATGCACTGATATATGTTTGAGTCTGTCATCCTTCATTATTCCCTTTGTGCCATTCTTCTTTTAATCTGCTATGACAGTTTTGTAATGGAGCCCCAGAAATATGAGTCTAGGGCAAGCCATCCCACTAATCATCAACATGGCATTGCATGTTGTGCAGTAGATACATGTTCCTGTTTTGTCAGTGGGGATGATAGTCTGTAAAATTTCTACCCAGAGAAAATGCTTTCTAAGATTTGTTTACAAGCAAAAAATTTAATGGGGTTCTGAGTTCGATCATGGCAGGGTTTGTGTTTTGTTCTTTTTTTTTCTGCTTAATAGGTTGTCATTTTAGTTTTAACTACAGGATACAGGACAGAATTGCTAAAGCAATCCAATTATATGCACTACCTGTGTGCAACACATATTACCACCTTTCATTATTGGTTCTCTAATTCCTCAGCTATAATGGGATCTGCAAGCCACCTCTAGATTGTGTAACAGCAATCACTTTGGGGGTTCTTAGCTTAAAATTTAAGCCTTAAATGAATACCCCAGTGAAATAATTAATTGCTAGTTACATAGATTCCATCCTGAATAACACTATAAACAGATCTAAACAAACCAGTGATTCTTCCAAATGGGCACTCAGCAATAATTGTCACTCTGAAAGAACATTAATAAATGCTTCCAGGATATCCTAGAGGGGCAAGCCAGCTGCCTTTAAAAAATATTTGCACAGATCTGTATCAATTTATCTCTTGTAGCAGATGCCAGTCCTATTATCAGGAAAAGCCAATTCTCCCAGCTTGGTACAAAGCTACAAGTTTGGAGCATTCAGCTCATTTTGCCTGATCTTAGAAACTCATATTTTTCTTTGAAGAATAGAGGACTATATACTTGGTATACTGTAAAATAGTTATGGGGGTGGATCTGATTGGTAATGGTAGGTGATCTATTCAATCTATGCATTGTTTAATTATATATATGATGGCAAGTGTTTCATGGTAAACCAGTATAGGCTGTGAATTGTTCATAATCACTATAAACATAGAAAACTAAAAACATCCGCTTGAGGCATAGTTGTCTCTTCAATGCTATGATTAAGGAAAAGTGTTAGGTTGATTTGTTTACCTTTCATTTACAACATTCATCAGTTATTATGAAAACCTAGACATTGGCCAGATTTGTTGTCTTTTAGAATATTTTAACACACCTATAAACATGAAGACAAATTGCATTATTTCAGAATATAATTATTTATCCAGCACATACTTAGCTTATTATCAAGAAGCACTGATATATATTGCATTAGTTATATAGAATTATATATAAAGGTTATACCATAATTACGTCAAAGGTCTAACTTTCCCAGAACCCAAGGTTAGATATTATAAATTTTTAGAAGCTTTTAGGAGGTTTGTGGATGACAGACAAAGCCCACTGAGATGCCACATCTGAACACTATACCTCCAAGTCGTGATTAAGTACCAACCGAATGGTGGTGCCAATTTTGCTTAAGAGAAATGCCATGTACTTTCAGTTATAAGATAAATAAGCTCTGAGGATCTGCTGTATAGCATGATGACTGTAAGTAATAATACTGAATTGTATAATTGAAATTTTCTAAGAACACTTTCTTAAAGGTTTTCACAAAAATAAGAAAGAACTATGTAAAGTGAAAGATGTATTAATGAACTCAATAGTGGGATTCCTTTCACAAAATGAATGTATAACAAATCATCACATTGTACACTGCAAATACATAGAATACAATTTTATTTGTCAATTTATCTCAATAAAGCTGAAAAGGGGGAAAAGAAAAAAACAGCTTTTCTCTAGAAAAAATATAACTACTTTCTTATAATGTTATCACACTCTCATTAGTAATTATAAACTAATCGATAAACAATTTGGGACAAGAGAAAAGGAATATAAATACCAAAATTGATTCATTTTCTTGTCATGAATTCATTCATTATCAACTATCATCAGAATAAAGATATTAATTATTCAGTTCTGTTCAGTCCCTGCACTATTGCCTCTCTGTTTAGGACTAGTGCTCCCTATTCTCTTATACTGATATCTGTACATGACAATTATAATCAGTGAGATATTATTTATGTATTAGAGGCTAGGTACATGAAATTCATGCATGAAGGAGGGGAGGGTGTTCCTCAGCCCAGCCTGCACTCTCTTCAATCAGGGCAATTGGACATGCCTCTCATAATCTGGGACTGCTGGCTCCCAAATGCTCGTCTACCTGCCTGCCTGATTTGCCCCTAACTGCTTCTGTCTGCCAGCTTGATCACCCCCTAACCATTCCCTGCCAGCCTGATCAAAGCCTAACTGCTCCCCTGCTGGCCCAGTTGCCCCCAACTGCTCTCCCCTGCTGGCCCAATCACCCCCAATTTCCCTCCCCTAAGGACTGGGCCCTCTTAACTGCCCTCCCCTGCTGGCCTGGTTGCCCCTAACTGCCCTCCCCTACTGGCCTGGTTGCCCCTAACTGCCCTCTCTAGCCAGTCTGGTCACCACTAACTACCCTCCTCTGGCAGCCCAGGTACCTCTAACTTCCCTCCCCTGCAGGCCTGGTTCCCCCCTCTCCCAACTGCTCTCCTCTGCCTGCCTGGTCACCCTCAACTGCCCTTCCCTGCCAGCCTGGTTTGCCTCTACTTGCCCTCCCCTCCTGGCCTGGTTGCCCCTAACTGCCCTCCCCTGTTGGCGTGGTTGCATCTAATTTGCCCTCCCCAGCCAGCCCGGTCACCCCTAACTACCCTCCCCTGCCAGCCCAGTCTCCCCTAACTTCCCTCCCTGCTGGTCTAGTCCCCCACAACTGCCCTCCTCTGCAGGCCTGATTGCCCTCAACTTCCCTCCCCTGCTGGCCTGATCACCCATAACTGCCCTCCCTTGGTGGCCATTTTGTGGTAGCCATCTGATGACCACATGAGGGTGGCCATCTTGAGTGGAGGGCATGGTGGTCAATTTGCATTTTATCTCTATTATATAGGATGAGTATTTATTTTATGTTCTTTCTTTTTCTGCTCTTCTGCAAACTTCATGAAATAGGAAATATATCTGCCCTGTTCAGCAGTGTACTCCCAGAGCTTCAAGCAAAAATAATGTGCCTGGAGGTATTCAAGAACTATGTATTGAATCAGTGATTAAAAATGAAGACATGCAGCCCAGCCAACTTGGCTCAGTGGTTGAGTGTCTATCTATGAACCAGGAGATCAAGAATTCCTATTTAGGGCACATACCAGAGTTGATGGCTCCATTTCCAGTATGGGGCATGCAGGAGATGTCCAATCAATGATTCTCTCTCATCATTTATGTTTCTATCTCTCTCTCTCCCCCTTCCTCTTTGAAATCAATAAAAAAAATTTTTTTAAATGTATGCATGTATTTATGACCACATTTCTCTAAGCTACAGAACTAACCTCTTTGCAAGGCCCTGACTCACTCTAGTTCACTCTCTACCCTTCATCTCTTTGAAAGTGCAGCTCCTTTTCCTCCCACTATGTTACAGTTGAGAAGACTACATGCAGAGAGGGCATGTGGCTCGCACTGGGTGAAGGACCACAAATGACAGTGCCAGATTTTCATGCCAGTATTCTGACCCCAGCTTCTTCCAGTACATCAAATCACTATGCTTTCGTTCCTTGCTCCTTCTTGCTTCAGTTTTTACCTGTTCTGATGGAGTTCATTGCCCTGTTTCTTTCATTCCTTCCTTTACTTTTAGCACAGTTTCTCTGGGTCAATTCGGCTACTGGAGTTTCTTTTCTACTGGACATAGACTTCCCCTTTTTCTCCCAGTCTGATAATTTGCAAACCCGGTGCAGGCATATAGTAGCATTCATGATTGCAGGTATGAGCTAACATCAGTGAAACAATAAACTTATTCCTGCAAAATGTAATCATATTCCTGTGTAAATATTTCCAACTGTTTTAGGCCTTCCACTTTTTCTTTTTTTTTTTAATATATTTTTATTGATTTTTCACAGAGAGGAAGGGAAAGGGATAGAAAGCCAGAAACATCCATGAGAGGGAGAGACATCGATCAGCCGCCTCCTGCACGCCCCCTACTGGGGATGTGCCCGCAACCAATGTACATGCTCTTGACCTGAATCGAACCTGGGATCCTTCAGTCCCCAGGCCGACACTCTATCCACTGAGCCAAACCGGTTTCAGCACCTTCCACTTTCTTAAACGAGGGTGTTAAGGTCACCAGAGGCCGTGAGCTTAAAGTGCAAACTTTCAATTACTGAGAAAGTTCAAGTCTCTCCTACTCCCTGGACCATGGAGTGAAGGGTCAATAGGTGTTAAAAAAAACAACAACATGTCAATTATAATTGTTAAACAGGACCTGGGACAGCAGGCTGGGGATGATATGTCTTCCATTGGTGTTGTTCAAATGATAAAAACCCATCTGTTAGGACTAGTATAGGATAGAATTACCTGGGCTGACAGTGGTATAGTATCTATTGAATAAAATCTGAACCTCAGAAGTTCAAAGCTTTGAATGCTTTTAAGTGTCCTTCTAGTAGCCACTGGCTATAGAAAAAGCTCTCTTCTCTCCCAATACCCATCTTCTCCTCCTTCCTCCCCCACATTTTAGGACCCACCTTCTCTTGCAGCTACTGGGAAGAAACAAAGCTATCAAGATGGTGGACAAATAGTGAGAGGTTTTATCATAACTGTGGCAAAGGTCTGACTGCCCCACATCCCAAAATAGCGATTCTCAACCTGTGGGTCACGAACAGCTAGCAGGGTCTCCTAAGACCATCAGAAAACACAGATATTTACATTAAGATTCATAACAGTAGCAAATTACAGTTATGAAGTAGCGACACCACAACATAAAGAACTGTATTAAAGGGTTGCAGTATTAGGAAGGTTGAGAACCACTGTCCCAAGAGAAATTAAGTAGCATTCATGGTCCTGCCACACCCAGACTGCTGTGGGTACAGAGCACTCCTTTGTGAGGCTTTTTTTCATTGACTCCATTCCCCTTGGCAAACAGGGGGACCTGCAAAGGAAGCCTCATCTAAAGGTTGATATTGACTCACTGAATGTATAGAATCAAGTACAAGGGACTGGCTCCAAATTGAGAAAAGGGGCACTTGGGTCTAATAAGTCAGAAAGTAATGCCAACTCTAAGAATGAATTTATAGAATAAGCTTTTCTTTATTAAGTTACCAATTATCAAAGTGGCCCTAAATTTTAAGAAATTAATATTAAGTAATAATATCAATGGTGACAGACCCCGTTATTGCGTGTAATATTGCCAGAATAATTTATAAGTAATGTATGTAATGTATAAAATGAAGTGATTTAAGATCATTCTGTAATGTGGTAAAGAGTTATGCTTGAGGGTCCCTGACTTATTTTTAACCAACCCTAAATTGTCACTGAATATAATGTAAATTAAACTAAGCTTATGATAACAACTATGTACAAACCTTGTGAGAATTCTAAAAGCAAACTTTAAAAGTAAGATCATCATACATGGTCCATGGACACACACAATAGAGCAGTGAGGTCCTGGGGCAGGGATGGGGGAGGCATACTGGAGAGGATCAGTGCCTGCGGGGAGGGGAGGCAGGGGGTGAATGGAGGAGGGGGGATAGGCGAGAGAGGGAAGGAGCATATGTAATGCTTTCAACAATAAAGAATTATATAAATAAATAAATAAATAAATAAATAAATAAATAAATAAATAAATAAAAGTAAAAGAAGGATCATCAGAAGATTGAGATGAACATCCACAGTGATATCATGGCACTAGTGTGCTGTTAAGATGAAGGGACAAAAATGACACATCTGCTTTTTTCCTCCCCCAAACCCATAACTCCAGTTTAATCATGAGAAAAATATCAGACTCACTCACACTGAAGGGAATTCTACACAACCCTAACCAGTACTGAAAACGTTAAAGATCATTAAAAGATAAAATAAAATAAACCTAAAAAAAAAAAAAAGGCAGGGGAGACTGAGAAACTATCACAACTAAGACATACCTCAGGATCCATGAGGACCAAATGTGGGATCCTCAATGAGATTCTGGAGCAGATAGAGGCCAGCAAGGAAAAATAAGGAAATCTAAGTATGGACTTTAGTTAATAATAGTGTATCAAGATGAACTCATCCGTTGTGACAAAAGTATTATAATGTAAGATATTAGCAGTATAGGAAACTGGGTGTGTTTTGTGGTAACTCTTTGTACAATACAGCTTTTCTGTAAACTAAAATTATTCCAAAATAAAACGTTTACTGAAAAATGTATACCAGATACGGTTGAAAAGGGATTTTCTGACATAGTATTTATAGAAGAAGGTGCTTTTTAGTTTATAAATAATTTCCATAATTTGTGACAGTTATCACATCTGCTACTATAAAATTCATTGCAGCTTCTCTGCCTCTTGGGGAAAATGCATTTAATTATCAGTGAAATTCAACTTCAGCTTGTTATGATGAATGATTTGAACCTGTCAGTTTCTTCCCCCACCCCCTGCGCAACTAAAAACAAAAGAACTGAAATGAAATACAGTCTTATTCATATTCTCCCTTCCTTTCACCTGCTTCATTTAATTGATGAAGGTTTGAGCTTTTATTAATCTTTTTGAGCTCTTCTGTAAGATGCAGAAAAAACTAATATGATATCATTGTATCTAGGTAATGTGTGTGCTTTGTGAAATTGATACACCCTGCCAAGACGTAAATTACTTAAACTTTGATAAATGTGTTGAAATCAGGGAATGTTCAAACAGATAAAGCACAGCAATTCCTCTTTTTCTTCCTTGTTGAAACTGAATTTTGTGCTTGCATTTAAATGTGTTTTCTTTGCATTATTATTGTAATATGATGGGACAAAGACAGCAGTGATGCTGATATTAGCATAGGGAGCCACAGCAGTTACAAAAGTAAGCAGTGGGTTACAGGCATGTGTTTTGTAGAAACAGCTAACAGCCTTGCTCAGGGTGGTTTGCCAATAGGTTCAAAAACACCTACAGCCCTCCCCCAGCAAGTTGTATCATAGAAATTGTCAAAGAATGAGGACACTGTGGATGTTTGTCATGTACCCGGTGTACTTTCAGCTCCCTTTGCTGACTAACTTGGTAGGTTAGAATCAAAAATCAACAAACACATTTGTTGACCATGAGTACTCACCGGTGCCTGCCATCTGGCTGTGCCTCTTATGCCAGGAGGAAACTTGATGGTCGCTCCAGGGTCAAGAAGGTTGATTTCTTCTGGGTCATTAATGTATCCTATGACACAGAACACATTTTTTGATTGACCATAATCAGTTGCCTAAGGCCTGAGAATCCATAAAGCCTTTGGGATATAATTCTTAAATAGGAAACATGGGACTATCCATTGGACCACGCAAGAGCCATCATCATTGAATGCCTTTACCAGAGATTGGGCTCAGTCATTTCCATCTGTTCTTTTGGTTAGTCCTTACCATCAACCAGCAAAGGATATATAGGTGAAAAAACGGAGGTCCATGTCAAACACTTAAGCAAGAGGTGATGAGTCAGCAGGCACCAAGTCCTGTGCTTTTTCTACCGTGCTACTTCCATGCTGGGAGTGTGTGGCTGTGTGGGGCACAAGATTGTGACTTATCCAACCCCAGTCATCCCTGGTGAGGTCTTTGGAGGTAAAGCATGAGTCTTCTGGTCTTGGTCATATGACCATAGGAGAGGGTGCTCTGACACAAATTTTCAGAAGATAGTCCTGGGGGGAAGGCTGAACAAGTTATACAAAAGGGAGAGAAAGTTGGGAGAGGAGCTGCTATTGTCAGCTTTTTAGGACAACTAGAAGCATATTTACCCTTTTAATAATACATCATTATTTGATAGCTTTTTGAGATTTGAATGTAGACACAGAAATCCGTATTTGTGAGAAATGTCCATGTACTTTATTTATTTTTTCAATTTTTTAATTAAATCTTTATTATTCAGATTATTACATTTGTTTCTCTTTTTTCCCCTCCATAGCACCCTTCCACCCAGCTCCCACCTTTCTCTCCCTCCCATTGATCTCATCCATAGGTGTATGATTTTTGTCCAGTCTCTCCCTGTACACTCTCACCCCTTACCCCCTGAGAATTATCAGTCCACTCCCTTTCTGTGCTCCTGATTCTAGTATATTCACCAGTTTATTCTGTTGATCAAATTTTTAATTCACGTAATTTTTAGGTTCACTTGTTAATAGATATGTATTTGTTGTTCATAATTTTTTGGCTTTTACCTTTTTTTTCTTCCTCTTCTAAAAGAGTACCTTTCAGCATTTCATATAATACTGCTTTGGAGTTGATGAACTCCTTTAGCTTTTTCTTCTCTGTGAAGCTCTTTATCTGCCCTTCAATTCTGAATGATAGCTTTGCTGGATAGATTATTCTTGGTTGTAGGTTCTTGCTATTCATCAAGTTGACTATTTCTTGCCACTCCCGTCTGGCCTGAATCATTTCTGTTGAGAAATCAGTTGACAGTCGTATGGGTGCTCCCTTGTAGGTAATGAGCTGTTTTTCTCTTGCTGCTTTTAATATTCTCTCTTTGTCATTTGCTCTTGGTATTTTAATTATGATGTGTCTTGGTGTGGTCCTCTTTGGATTCCTTTTATATGGGGTTCTGTGTGCTTCCTGGATGTGTAAGTCTATTTCTTTCACCAGAGGTGGGAACTTTTCAGTCATTATTTCTTTAAATAGGTTTTCAGTATCTTGCTCTCTTTCTTCTGGCACTCCCACAATTCTGATGTTGGTACGTTTGAAGCTGTCCCAGAGTCTCCTTACATTATCTTCACATCTTTGGATTCTTTTCTCTTCTTGCTTTTCCAGTTGAGTGTTTTCTGGTATTTTATATTTCAAATTTTTTACTTGATTCTTGCCTTTCTCTAGTCTGCTGTTAGGACTCAGTATAATATTTTTTATTTCAGTCAGTGTATGTTTAATTTCTAGATCCATCTCTAGTTGGTTCTTTTTCATCTCCTCTTGGGTCTCGCTAATTTTATCCAGCTTTTCTATGATATTCTTGAAAAACCTTATAAGCGTGGTTTTGAACTCAATATCCAGTCGTTTTTTTCCCTCCATTTCTTTTGTTTGTGATCCCTTCCCTTGTCTCGGCATTTTCACTATGCCGGGGAAACTTCTGTTTTGAATTCAGCCTTATGATAGCAGGCTTGCAAAAACGAAGAAACCTCTGTTGAGCTTGGGATGGGTGGAGTCTCAGGGCTTAAGGGACCACCTTGCCTTCCAGTTGGCCCTGCCCTCAACGGCCCCTGAGTCTCACGTGACTGGGTAATTGCTGGAGCAGTCCTTGTGCGCACGCGCCCACAGTGCCTCCAGACTGCTGCCTTTCCAGCTCCCCTGGGCACCAGGACCACAGGAGTCTAGGTCTCCAGGGTTTCGCCCAAAACAGGGGCCCAGTGGACTCAGAAGTGGCACAGTTGGGAGGGTCTGGCTCCAGCCCACTTGGGAAAGCCAGTGGCACAGTCAGCAATCTGTCCTCTGAGCAGTGCCATGCGCGCCGCCACCAGCCCTCTGATCTTTTGCAACTTCCCTAAATATCCATGCACTTCTCCCTTTGCACAGTCCAAACTCCCCCCGTATGAGTTTCGGCTGGATCTGGGGTTTAGTGTTGTAAGAGAAGGGGTTCAATGACATTGGGAGTCTCAGTTTCCCTCCTGCCAGAGAAAGCCAGCCAGGTATTCCGGCACCCGCTCTCTCAGCGCACGCATCTCCGTACCTCAGCTTTTTGCAGTTCCTCTGGGTTTCTGTGAGCCCCTCTCTTTCCTTCTAGCTGTAGAACTTCCACTCTGCCAGCCTTCCTGTGGTTCTGGATGATGTCCATTCTGTCTTTTAGTTGTAGTTTTGAAATTGTTGTGCGAGGCTGCAGTGTAGGTGTTTACCTATGCCGCCATCTTGGATTCTCCCCTCCATGTACTTTAAAGTAATTAAATAGATGAAGTTATATAAGCTTTTTCTCAACTTGTTTAATGTTGTTGTCAAAGCAAGTGAGAAATCTAATAGTCTAGGGCAGTGGTTGGCAAACTGTGGCTCTGTTGACTAATGAGTTTGCCGACCACTGGCCTAGACTAAATGTTACTGTGTAGGTAGAAGCTGTGAGGATTAGGCAATTGTGGCATATTGTGTGCAAAGAGGTAAAGGGTAGTATATGACAGTGGTTGGCAAACTCATTAGTCAACAAAACGACAAACTGCAGCTCCAGAGCCACATGTGACTCGCAAGGCATGGTTTGCCGACCACTGGTCTAGGGCAAGGAAAAAGATTAAAATAGCCTGGCCAGTGTGACTCAGTGGTTGAGTGTCATCCCAGCAACTAAGAAGTCACCGGTTTATTTCTCAGATTCTGGGCTCGATCCTCAGTGGGGGTGCATGCAGGAGGCTGCCAATCGATGATATTTCTATCTCATCAATGTTTCTTCCTCTCTATTCCTTTCCCTTCATCTCTCTAAAAACACATTTAAAAATTGAAATATATATATGCATACATGTTTCATCTAAGGAATTGTCATTGAATATTTTCACTGGGACAGAGAACAGTTATAGATCTGTGTTAATAATTAAATTTTGTTATTTTTTAAATGAAGGCCAACCTTAAAATCTAGGGCTTTTTGAACAGGTTTGAACCTGAAAAGTATTCTGTTAAAATTAATTTTTAAAAATTCTGTTTCAAATTCTCTTCTGAAGAATCTTTTTTGAAGAGTTAAGGAGTTCTTCTAGCCAAAACCGTTGGCCTGTGGACTGAAAGGTTCCAGGTTCAATTCCAGTCAAGAGCATGCACCAATAGGGGGTGTGCAGGAGGCAGCTGATTGATGTTTCTCTCTCATTGATGTTTCTCTCTATCCCTTTCCCTTCCTCTCTGTAAAAAATCAATAAAATATATTTAAAAAAAAAGAGTTAAGGAGCTCTTCTAAAAGAAAATAATCATATTTAATTGAGATATTTGATGAACTTGGAATTATTTTACACTCATTTCTTAGGGTGAGTAACATTTGTTTGGGTCAAGTTGTTACAGAGTAAATTACCACAAAGAAAATCTTCAAAAATTTTTAAAAGGCTCAGTAAATGACCATGTTTCATTTTATCAGCATGGAATAAACTCAGAACCACATAATTCCTAGAGATAAGAGAAGGATGCCCCAATGTCTATCTCTTAAAGAGATCTATCATGTATTCCAAAATGTGCCAAGGCCAGTTAATTTAAGACTTCATGACTGCGAACCTGTCCTTGAATGATGGGCTCAACATTTATAGGTTTTTCAATACCCAGAAAAGTAAGGAGAAGATTAGGCAATGTGCTAAGTCAATAAAAATGATCCAGGCAGGAAAATATACAATGTAAAAAAAACATTTTAAGAATAAGAGCAGGGGTGGTGAGGGGGTCCCCAGAATTTTACTGCTGGCAGCAAACTTTGTCATACTTGAGAGTGAAAAAATATTTAATCAGCAGAATGTGTGCAAAGGTAAGAATTTAGTTACGTTTTTATTTTAAGACAAGCTAAAAGGGAAAAATGTCAAAAAGATTTACCCTATGAAAGACAGAAAGTGAGGCAAGCATGAGGGAATAGAGGAGGAAGGTGGAATCAAGGAAAAGTTATGTACCAATGGCTCTCAGCCAGTGGGAGGTGTGTCTATCACCATTGACCAAGCAGCACAGACTACATTGAATACTGGAAATAATGGAAAATAGATAACAGACTGGGCAACAGGAATCATCACAGAGAAGAGAAACTGGACCTTGGTAATCACGGGCTTCTTACCTGCCTGTGTGCCCTTGGGTCTCGCTGGAGAGAAGCCCGGACACCTCACTTGTGCCAGGCTGCATTCATTCTCAGGAAACTCAATTCATTTCTGGGGCCAGTACCCCTCTATAGGCTGTTACCAATTGATTTGAATGGGGTTTGTGCAAATCATAATTAAGAATATTCAAAATCAGAAAGCCAGTTACAGCATCAGAAATGCTCAGAATATTTGAGCCAGATCCCTCCTTTTTTTCCTAATGAATATGCTAACCTTTCAACACGAGCAGAGAGAGAAAAATATCAACTTAGAATGGGTAAGCCCCTAAGACTAGGAAGTATGGATTTAGGTTTTCAAGAAAGTACATCATATCAATTTGCCCTTCTTTCAAACCTCAGTAAGTTAACTGAAAAGAATCTTTAAAAATACTAGACTTGAGGAATCAGAGTCTTCAAGAAATTAATCAAAGAGGCCATAACATATTATGAGCTCTTCCTTCAAAAGCAAAAATAAGAAAGCCTACACATGTATTTAAGCCCTTGGATTCCTACCCTAAAGTGATTTTGGGAATGAGGCAAAGGTGAACAAACTTTTCCCAGAGCTGTATTAGAATTTGAACTTCTAAACCTGTAAGAATTTATAAAATACTAGAGGCCTGGTGCACAAAATTCATGCATAGGGGTTGTCCTTCAGCCCAGCCTGTTCCCTCTCCAGTCTGGGAACCCTTGAGGGATGTCCAACTGCCCTTTTAGGCCCGATCCAGGTTTTGAGATTATTCAATGCTGATAAAATAAAACATGGCTATTTACTAAGCCTTTTAAATTTTTTGAAGATTTTCTTTGTGGTAATTTACTCTTTAACAACTTTACCCAAATATATGTTACTCAGGTAGGATTGGGCCTAAATGGGCAGTCAGACATCCCTCTCATAATCCAGGACTGCTGGCTCCCAACAGCTCACCTGCCTGCCTTCCTGATTGCCCCTAAACACTTTTGCATGCCAGCCTGATCACCTCCTAACCACTCCCCTGCCAGCCTGATCAATCCCTAACTGCTTCCCTGCAGGCTCTGTCACCCTCAACTTCCCTCCTCTGCCAGCCTGGTCACCCTTAACTGTCCTCCCCTGCATGCTTGATCACCCCCCACCTGCCCTCTTTTGCAAGCCTGCTCCCTCCTAACTGTCCTCTCCTGCTGGCCTAATTGCCCACAACTTCCCTCCTTTACAGGCCTGATCCCTGCCAACTGCCCTCCCCTGCTGGCCTTCTTGTGGTGGCCATCTGTGTCTACAGGGGGCAGGACCTTTTAACCACATGGGGATAGTCATTTTGAGGATTGGAGTGATGGTCAATCTGCATATTACTCTTTTATTAGATAGGATAGAGGCCTGGCGCATGGGTGGCAACCAGCTGGTTTGCCCTGAAGGGTGTCCTGGGTCAAGGTGGGTGTTCCCTTGGGGCGTGGGGTGGCCTGGGCAAGGGGCCTGTGGTGGTTTGCAGGCCAGCCACACACCTGGGCGACTCAAGCAGAGGCCCTGGTATTTGGGATTTATTTATCTTCTACAATTGAAACTTTGTAGCCTGGAGAGGAGCCAAGCCTTCTGCTCATTCCATTGAAACTTTGTTGCCTTAAGCAGAGGCCTAGGCCATCCAGGGTGTGTGGAAAGATTGGCTTCCTCCATTACCGGGAGCAACCCAAGCCTCCCTCCTGCTTTTCCTGTGGCTGTAGCATCTTGGTTGGGTTAATTTGCATACTCGCTCTCATTGGATGGGTATGGCTTGTGGGTATAGGGGAGGTATGGTCAATTGGCATATTACTCTTTTATTAGATAAGATAACATGTTATTAAACTCTTCCACATAGTTGAGTACAATATTTATAATCCACGCTATGTCTTTTTTTGTTTTCAAAATTGAATAGAAAGCAATAATTTTGGTAATAATCTGAAACCATTTTTGTGGGATACTTTGCCAAGTTCAAAAGGGTTGGAGAAACAGTACATAAAGCCTCACTCCCTTCTCATCCTCTTCATTATGCTGACAGTCTTTCTAAGAATCATCACCAGCTTGGTCGGTGCCATTAGAGATAAGAGGCTATCTGTGTTTCCCCTATAAACCTCTATTTTCCAGACTTTATAACTCATTTATAAATATTCACTCCAGGCAACAGTTCCATGTATTATGATTCTGGGCTTCAAAATCTATACCGAAACTCACTAATGCTTTTTAGAAATCCCAGGGATGCTTACACTACAACAAAAGAACCAAAAGAAAAATCACGTGCAGTATGATTTGAACCAAAATACTGTGGAGTCTAGAAGCCATGTGTATATAATTGTTTCTTAGCAATTCTTTCTTTCAAAGACTGCATTATATACAGTCTATTAATTAGTTCAAATTGTACATTTCTAATTTATTTGTTTCCATTAAGGCAATTAAATTTGAAATTACATTTTTTCAGCTAAAACTTTTGTACAGCACTCTATTATTAGCCATGATCCTTTTTTGTTACAATGTTTGAGATGGAATTATATCAAAAGCCATGAGATTATATGACCTGTTTTGAATATAATAATATCCTTAATATGTCTAAACATATTTAAGACATCAATATCTTCTATCCAGATGGCGTCTAGCTCCTTGAGAGAAACCTTCAACAATCCAGATTGGTAGAAACAAATAAATTAGAAATGTATAATTTGAATTAATTAACAGACTGTATATAATGCAGTATTTGAAAGTTAAAATTACTAGAAAGCGTTATATACACATGGCTTCTAGACTCCACAGTAAGAAAAGACATCACAAATTTAATGGTTTCATCAAAAAAGAGACCAAAATATACTTCTTCCCCCAATCTGGAAAGACAGAATTGTAAAGATTGGGAAACAGAGTAAAATCACATCAACCCATTAAAATAAAACACTTTCTTCGTAGAGTCATCATTTTAATGTTTGTACTTAAGGATTTAGTTGTTTGAATTAAATACTCGTCCTGTTACACTGCGGTGCCAGCTGTGTGTGCAAATGCTATTTAGCAAAAATCGAAGTTATATTGCCAGAATTTCCCTGATGGTTTGGCTTTTTAGTACATGTGTGCTCAAAGTCTAACCTCAAATGCACTTCTCTTTTCTTTCCCACAGTTATTTTGTGACAGTAAGACGGTGGTGCATGCCACAGATGGGCTGGACTGGGAGGACAAAGATGCCCCAGGGACCTTGATGGGCAACGTGGTTCACTCCAGGATCCTCAACCCCCTGCGCCTGTTTGTTAAACAGTCCCCGGTCCCAAAACCCGGGCACCTGGCCTACGCGGACAGCTTGGACAACTTCTGGGACTGGCTGGCCAACATCACGGAGGTTCAGGAGCCTTTGGCAAGAACTAAACGGAGGCCAATAGTCAAAACGGGAAAGTTTAAGAAAATGTTTGGCTGGGGTGACTTCCATTCCAACATTAAAACTGTGAAACTCAACCTCCTGATCACAGGGAAAATTGTTGACCACGGCAATGGAACCTTCAGTGTTTATTTCCGACACAACTCCACGGGCCTGGGCAATGTTTCCGTGAGTTTGGTACCCCCCTCCAAAGTGGTGGAGTTTGAAGTGTCCCCGCAGTCTTCCTTGGAGACCAAGGAGTCCAAATCTTTCAATTGTCGCATCGAGTATGAAAAAACAGACCGGGCGAAGAAGACGGCCCTGTGCAACTTTGACCCGTCCAAGATCTGCTACCAGGAGCAGACACAGAGCCACGTGTCCTGGTTGTGCTCCAAGCCCTTCAAGGTCATTTGCATCTACATTGCCTTTTACAGTGTCGATTACAAACTTGTGCAAAAAGTCTGCCCTGACTACAATTACCATAGTGAGACTCCTTACTTATCTTCTGGCTGAATCCTTCCGAAGTGATAGAGAGGAGGGATGGGTCTCTTTCATTAGAATGACTGAGAACCAAGCCAGCTCTTCATGGTAAAGGATCCTGTTTATGGCAGTGAACCTTAGTTCCCCAAGAGGTTTACAAATTAAAAAAAAAAAAAAAAAAAGAAGAAGAAGAAGAAGAAAGGAAAAGGAAATGAAACATCTTTAAACGTAAAGTGTGCTTGTTTCGATCCTAAGTACCTTCATCAGAAGAGTCAAACTGTGTATGAAGCCATCATTTTCACATAGAATGGTGAAATCCTCAGAATACTGTTTCCCTAAAAGAAGCATCAGTTGTAGCAACATGTAACGAGAAAGAATCGAATTATGCATGTGACAAACATTGCTCTTAGAATGAGCCTGCCTTGAACTGTTTTGGACGGTTACCTTAAAAACAGCAGATTCAGTAAAGTCACTGTAAAGGTTGTATTTGATAGGTGACTTGCACTTCTGATGTGAGATTTTTTGTTTATTGCTGCTCCCATCCCCACCCCACCCCTACCCTCATCTGTGCGGTTACTGAGATGAGAGATAAAGGGGTGAAATTTGTTTCAACACTAGTGTGTGAAGTTACAGTGCCACAGTGCAACTAAATACTGTTATCTAAACTGGAGTTGGGTGACTGTGATTTAAACAGCCCTATGTTGGTCACCGCCTTTATAATTCTCATCTGAGTAATAATATTGGTGTATTGGGAAAGCAAATTTGGATGTATTATAATTCAAATAAACAATAAAGGAGATCATGATGCTTTTAGATTCTTTTGCTAAATTCAGTGCTGTGAGAGACTGTAAAAAATGTCATAAATCTTCATTCAGCCTGTAACCTATAAACTCTTTCTATTCATTTGGTAGTATGATTTTTCTATACATGTGTAGGACAACTCTGAAAATGGGGAGAAAGTGAATGCTTCTTAGGCTGCAATAGGAAAAAACTTGCAGGTGGAAGGAGGAGATTCCAGAATTATCGATTCATTATTTCCAGCCTCCCATGTTAAGTTGGTTACCTTCTCCTTGCATCATTAATTATTTGAGTGAAGGATCAGATTCCATGTGGAAATAGAGTCTATTAAACATTACAAATTATTATTAAGTACTAATAACCAAGATACTGAACCCATCAGGTTTTTGAAATTATTTAAAAATTAATTTTTCTACACAATTGGTGTACTTTCTGTCATCTCTGAGGGATGGACAGTCAGCCTGGATGTTAGAACAGGATGACCTTGGAACTAACACAGAATGAGGGGCTGAGTGACCAGTGAAAAGGTTTTGAGAACCCATATAAGACTCATACATTGGTTACCTTTTTTTACATGTTAACTTTTAGAGCTTTATTCCTTCCCTCCTCCCTTCTTATCTGTAAAATACCAGTTAAAGTAAAGCACTAAAACGAGGACTGAAGGAAAACGGTTCCAACCAACAAAACTGCTCCCAGCATATCATTGAAAAAGTCAACAGCTCTGCTCTGTTTTTCAACTCCATCCCTTTCCTTTCCTTGCTCTCCGCACCGTGTTTCATTTCTGTCTTTTGCAAAAATTGTACTAGGCTTAGTATGTAGTAGTACAGACTTGAAATTTTTGCTCTGAGTTTATCAGGTGTTTTTGTAATTTTGTGATTGTTGTGAAATATTTCGAGACATCTTTTATTTTCGTCTAAAAACAAGATTAAAATACTATTTATTGTAAAATATGTGGGAACCATAAATGTATATATACGTAGAATTTTCTGTGTACAGAGAAAGTATGTGTACACATTTCTATGTAAATAAAAATAATTTGGTAAATCTGTCACATGACTTTAGGATATTTTTTTAAGATTTGTTTCTTTTCTTCACAAGTATTTATTGTGTATGCACATACATATGTGTACTTGCATGTGTGCATGTGTGTGTGCAATATCAACTGAGCATTAAGATTCTCCATATGTATTTATTAAGCAGAACAGCTCATGGAGATTATAAAGCAGAGTAAAAGGATTATTGCTATAAAGCTTGGCACATAGCCTGGCATCTAGTAAGAACTCCTTAAGTGTGAGTTGCCATTATAATCATATTATTATTATAACATGAAATGAGATTTAAAGCTACCTGATGTTCAAAAGTTGAGTGACAGAAACATTATATCCATACAGAGAAAAAAAACAACACTAAATCAGTTTAGATTTCAGCAGGATTAAAAAAAGAAAGAAAGAAAGAAAGCTGCCCTAGGCATATTTTTAAATTGGAGTAGAACATATGCCACATGTATTTTAAGTCATAACTATTTCAAAGCCAGCATAATTGTTAGTAATGGCGCTTGGCACAATATAAATCAGATTCCATTTCAATATGCAAATGCACATATTTCTACAAACCATTTTTGCCTTTGCACACTGCAGTAGAAGAAATGGATAACCAAGGGTATTAATGTAAGACAATTTTACACCCAATCACAAATTGTTTAAATTAAAAGAAAAAGACCCTTTAAAAATAAAAGTTAAACTAATAGATTATATACGTGAAGTGAATATAATGTCATATATCAATATATGATCACACCAGCCACACACACTATCAAATCTGTAAAAGGAAATGAGAGAACGCTCCTGAGCTAGCAGGCTAGCTGCAGTCAGTAAAGAAGAAGCACTTCCTTATACCTTGGTACTTGGAATTTCAGCACATTTTCATGATCTAAAGTAACAGCAGATGAGTGTGGTTCTCTGATATGGCCACTCCTAAGAGCACTTGTACATATCGCATTATAGTCTTTATTCTTTATTATAAAACACTTTTCTTCTTTATATGACCCAGACACTGCATGCTACATTGAGGCATGATTGCTACATTTTAAACATTTCACATTGAACTAAATCTGTCAGCATTTAAGATAAGGTTCTGCAGGGTTGGACTTCCCATTATAACTTTTCAAGGAATGGTCAGCAGATCAGCAGTATGACCTGTAAGCTTGTTACAAATGTAGAATTTCAGTCCCCAGTCCAGACACTGAATTGGAGTTTTCATTTTAATAAAGTCCTTGTGAGACTTGCATAAGCATTAAAAACTGAAACTTCCCTAGAAAGTCTGATTTAGTGAAAGTGCTATTGAAATTAAGAATCTTCATAGTAAATAAGCATTCTAGGGTTTGTGATTCAAATGGACTTCTGACAATACTTTGTTTTTAAAAGTTAAAGGAATGGATACATTAAAAACAAAAATTAACCCTAGCCAGTATGCTAAATGGTTAAAACCAAAGAATTGTGGCTTTGATTCCCAATCAAAGTCAAGTACATGGGTTGCAGGTTAGATCTCTGGCTCTCCTGGTCAAGGTAGGTTCAGGAGGCAACCAATTGATGTATCTCTCTCCCATCCATGTTTCTCTCTCCCTCTCTCTCCCCTTCCTCTATCCCTTCCACTTTCTCCAAAAATCAATGGAATAAAATATCCTCAGGTGGGGATTAACAAAAATTTTTGAAAAATTAAAAGTAGAAACAAAAAATTAATAGATTGTTAACCAAATGAAAAAAAAAATGATCAAAAGTGGAAGAGTAAGATTGCAGAGAGTGCGGCCTGTACTGTCTCAGTTCAACCTCTCCTTTGACAGGCAAGGGAAACTGAGGTCCCATTAGGATATGCCCAGCAATAAGTCACAAACCCAACTGAAACACAGGTGCCTTGACTCCTAGTCCTAGGTCTTACATTACACAAGAAAGCTAAGTGAAAGTAGATATTCAAGACAAAGCAAAAATAATTGCAGTGAACTTATATCAAGACATGATCCAGAGGCCAAAACTAAACATGAAAATGTTCTCTCTCTAAAACCTTCAGAATTGTAACTTCTTTAAAAACACAAAAATTTTAAAACCTAAAACTAAAGGAAAATAAAGTCAGGTAGAGCCATTATATTGAAAGATAAGAATCCTGAGTATTATAGGTATATTTCACTAAGAATTAACAGTAGCTACACTGAATACTACATTTGGAAGAATCTTTAAGTGATTACAGCACCTGATAATGTATTTCCATAGAAATAGGTAAATTGTGTGGAATGTCTTAATTCTCTAAAGGTCCAATTCTACCACATAATCTTAAATTAATTAATTAATCAGTTCTATAATATATAGATGGAGCTATGCATTTTTACTTGCAGTAAAATGATAGTTAACCTCAAGATAATTAATCAGAACTTCCAAAGAATGGGAATTTAATATTTTCAATTGTAGAAGACAAATCACAGAAAAACAAGCTCATGTTAGAGACTTGTTCCTTCATAAAAATTCTGTAGATGGCATTCCAGGGTCATTTCATATTCACCTCTATCTCCTATGTCATGCTGTGAAATCTGGAACCCTGGGAACATATCCCATCCTTCATTTTCAATCTTCTCTTTTATTTATCCAACTCAGTTCCCCATAAGTAGTATGTAATTTTTTCTTTAAAAAAAATTGTGTTAACTTCTTCGTGTTCTGGTAAAGTGTATGCTATGTTCAGTATCTGTCACTTGATATTTAAAAAATTTCCAGTACAATACAGTGACTATTCAAGACCCCACTCTACCCATGTGATGTAAACACTATCTCGCACCATTTTCAATGTAAATGCATTGCTCCAGCTGAACACAATGCCCATTGAATGCTAGCTCCCAGAAGCACAGAAACTTGAAAGCTGGAATCAATTTTAGAAAACATCTAAAATAAGTTGTTTATCACATAAAAGAGACCTGATGAGATGCAACAGCCTGGTGATTCTTATTGTTCTGTCTTCCAAATCACTGATGTTCCTCCATATTTGTGTTAGAGACTGTCAGCTGTCCATCAGAAAGGACTCTCCTCTTTCTCCCATTGTAATGGAAAGGTCAGTTATATAGCCGGCTAACTACATCACATGCTGCTGTCTCATGCAGTTTTGTTGCTGAACTATAGTAAATGGAATGCAAGGAGAAGCTCTGTATGCTTCCTGGACGCATATGCAGAGACTCATATTTATAGACCCATATGAAAGTGCCCTCATACTTCTCTGTGCTCTTCCCCTTTGGCTGTCTCAGAGAAATGCCCCGAGGGAACTGAGATGCTGCACAGTGAAGGAGGCAAAGCAACTGCCCACCTGAGTGTCTTTCCAACCATGAAAGAGAGCCATACTGCTACCCAAGGATATTAATGTAAGACAATTTTATACCTACTGAGAAATAAACAAATATTATATTCTCTCAGTCACTAAATTTCTAAAATGGATTTTTTATTGCACCTCAATATGACCTACCTAACACAAATATTGCATAAAGTCTTCCCTATAGCCCATTCTGATCTCCATCTATTTGAATTGTTTCTTTCAGTCAGTGCTAAGCATTGCAGTAATAATTTCATATGCACAGTTTGAACTTGCTTATTTTTTATACTTGTCCATGTGTTCTAACATCCAAAAAAGAAGTAAGTTCACCAAAGCCGGAGATCACATATTACACTTTTTTGAATGGTCCACAATACCCCGACAAAGCTTATTGCCTTTAAATGTATCACAGAGAGTAACTTACTTAAAACCATGTTTTATAAATGACCCATGTAAAATAGAGGTGGAGAATTTTTAAAAGGTAATAAAACACCAATTTCAGAATTGTGCTAATTCTACTTAACCTGCAAAGACAGGGAAGAAGCATGTTTCTTTTCTATCTTTATTTTTGTTGGTAATACATTAAATGGAATCAGGATTCCAAAGGTACCAATGTGGAAGGCTGCCCTCCAATTGCTTTTCTATAGCCTTTGATTCCCTCTCCAGAGGAAAACCATAAGGTAACTTTCTTATGTATCCTGCAGAGAAAAAATATCCTGAGGTGTTTTAAATGATTAAAAATGTTTCCTTCAGTTTTCCAGGATGCTCCCATTTGTATATTTGGTTAGTTGAAACATTACCATGCATTAATTGGTTATTGTTTCCTTTTTAAATTTAATAAATCACTTTCTAATGTCAAAAATTTAAAAATATTACCCATATTAATCCCATCACTAATAAATTACACTTATTCTTATGTTAGTCTTCTCATTTTTATCCCTATACTAGTATATGGATATGTGTGTATAGATTCACATATGTATTTTTTCATGCAGTTGCAAAATGTACAGTAGAGTAATATAATAAATATACCATTATATCTTATGTATAAAAAATTGACTGGAATTAAAAGGTAATAAGAACATTTCCTAAGCAAATTACATGAAAAATAGTGTGTGGCTCAATAGGATCTAAAAAATGGAATATGCACAGGATTGTGTGAGCAATGGGACACCCTTCACCTTCTCTCTTTTTTTTATTTACTCTTTGACAAGAACTGTTTTAAACAGAATGAAACAATTTTGCAAAATTTGGTGAGTCAAAGCAGAAATTACAAATCTTAATGGAGAGGATTAAGCTCAGATTCTGCTTCCAATAGATTCTGGAAAGTCAACTTACTCTCAGAATCCGTATGTCACCTATGTAGCAAATGACACCTAGCATTTCCACTCCACTTTCACTGAAAGAACAATTTAAGACATAATGTTATAGAAGTGAAAATCTTTACAGGGAAAGGAAGCTGATGCTTATTGATATCTATTATGGATCTGATACCACCCTAGCAAAAACATAGGTCACCAAGATAGTCTGAGATCCTGTGGGAGAAGTCTATGTCCTCATTTTTTTTACTTTAGGTTTGGCCATGTTACATGCTTTGGCCACCTAGGGGTGAATAGACTTGACATTTGCCCTATCTGAGCAGAAGCTCCGCATGCAATTGTGGAATTCCTTTTGGGCTTCCTTGAGTTTCTGCCCTCTGTCATGAAAACTTCATATTATTTCAGCTTGGCATCAGGAAGGAGAGGACACTTGGAATGTGAGCCACAGCTGACCCATAGCCCTCATGTATGAGCAAAACACAAACATCTGTTGCTTTAAGCTACTAAAAATTTGCAGTTGTTTGCTGCCACAATAATACAGTGAGGCACCCATAAATGAGCAACAGCTGGAAGTCATTTCTACCTTAGGCTTAAGAAGGAAAGGAAGGAATGGTACACTAAGAGCCAGTGAGAGCTGGAGCAGTGAGAAAAGGCTGCCTCGCTTAGGGGGAGCTGTCATTAAAGGAGTATAGGTGCTGTCCAAAGAAAAGCAAAGGAAAGAAATTAATACCCAGATCTCTCTTTTCTCACCCTCATTCATATCTGATGGTGCCTTCCATTGCCAAACCCAATCAGAAGTCAACCAACAAGATGGTCCAAGAAAAGGAGTCCATAGAGCTCAGCCTCACAGAGCATAGAGTAACACAGTGGCAGGCCCCAGCATGAGCTGGAATACAGTAAATATTGGATGGAGAGTATGAAGGACATATATGGAATGACCCCAAAATATAGTTCAAATGAATTTATGTAACATGCAACCAAGGGGGCTCCTAAAGTGAAGATCAATTAAACTTCTACAAAGAATTAATAAGAGAAACATAATGATTTTAGATAAATCTCTCAATAGAAAAGAACATAGAGACTATATTTGCTAGTAGGCAATATGCTACTTTATTGAAGGCAAAATACTTGACAGAAACAAAAATCACATTTTATTATACATTCTATGGTACCTAGCATTGTTCCACACAATTTATATGTTATCTAAATACTTGGTCAGGACAATGGCGATGATAGATTTGCTTTTCTTCTAGAATCATTTTAGATAGTTATATTTCTGTTTTCCTGAATTTACAATGAAATAAGAAAATTTGTACTATAGCATTCAAAAATTTTAGTTAAAGTGTGTACATGCACGCACACACACATACACACACACACAAAACAGAGACTGTTATTTTGCAAAAGATAACCCTGAGTTGTGGGATTCCACAATGATTTATTCCTCTACGTCATGGGAAAATAAATGCCTTTTCCAACTGACTGAGATTCTTTTCATTTGTCAACTATTGATCCCCTCCCACAACCTCTCTTCTTAGCTCTGTGATTCTTCTGGAGATTAAACCAATGAAGCCCAGTCCCATTTATTTCTTCCTACTTTATGCAGTGGTATCAACATCGATAACATCAGAGCAGCCAGCCACTCATCTTCAGTTAGTGGCAGTGTGGCAGACACTAGCTAAAGGGAAGCTTTCAGAGGTTGTCTAAGTATTTCCTTTCAGGGCCCAATAATATGCATTAAACCTTCAAGTAACTATAGAATGCATACTTTAAAAATTATTTCCTTTACACTGTATGAGCATCTGTAACTGCAGTGCCCCTTTGCATTCCAATGAGAGAGCAAAACAGAAAAGCATAATATTTATAAGCCTGTTGTATGTTAAGTAAGAGGTGGGCAGGCTACAAAAGGGAGAATAAAAGAATGGGCCAAGTTTAAGGTCAAAGACAAATCTCTTTAACTCCTAAATTCCACACTCCCAATAACTTATTTTTAGGGAATACTGATGCTCCACTTACTTTTAGTTCCTCAAATCTTGCTTAAGAACCTTTTGCTTCCTAAATATTTGTAGTTATTGCTTCTAATTTGTTAATCACTACTTCCTATTTTTGAGCTATTGTGCAAAGATGCTCATCTCCCCATAAGTCCTGCTATTAAAATGGCATGGTTCAGAATATGCCAGAGATCCAAACTCCCCCACCAACATTCATAATATCCAAACACTAAGCTTATATTGTGGAAGTAAGAGGCCAAAAGAAAACATGTGTCTGTCTAATAATTGTTTATTCAGTTAGATAAATCAGTGATTTTGTTGCTTGAGGGATATCATCATTTGAATTATACTGACTTTCATTTTAGATTGGAAGCTACATAACTACAAAAAAAGTCTCTTCTCAGCTTCTTATTTAGTCTATGAAATATTAATAGCAGTGTCTGATATCAATGATGCTTGGTCATTATTATGAAAGGTACCAGTAGATCAGTCTGCATATATATTTATTTATGCTCCATCTTGTCCAAGAAAGTATGTAAGGTGTCTTGTAGGAATAAATTTTTTTAAAATACTGTAAATCAAGAATGGGGAATTACTTATATGCTACATGAAACTTTATTGCTTGGTAGTACAGGTCCAGAAGATGGTACTGAAAACAATTTGCAGGCTACTTGGCTGCTCACTAAAAATGAGTGTCAGAATTAATTAGCAATGTGTGTCATGAGCCAGGAAGGGGAAAATAGTAGAAATGGCATCCTAATTTTTCAATGTAAAAAAATAAAACCAAGTTGTAAGTGAAAATATAAGTGAATAATAATGTACTGGAAAAGGTTTTCCAAATGTGACACTAAGACAAAAACCACAAAAGACAGATAAATTTAATACTTGAACTTTTTAATATAAAAATAGACCACACACAAAAAAAGATAAGAAATGATGAAATACTCACAAAATAAGGTGTTCATTCACTTTATGTCTAAAGTCCTCTTTTAGATCAATAATCAAATTATAGTTTTCAGCCCTGGCCTCATGGCTCAGTTGGTTGGAGTGTCATCCCATACACCAAAAAGGTTGCAGGTTTGATTCCTGATCAGGGCACATACCTAGGTTGAGGGCTCAGTTCTGGTCAGGACAGTGGTGGGCAAACTCATTAGTCAATAGAGTGGCAAACCACGGCTCCAGAGCTGCATGTGGCTCTGGAGCTGAAGTTTGCCGATCTCTGAGTCAGGGTAACGGATCAATGTTTCTCTCTCACATTGATGTTTATCTCTGGCTCTCCTCTCTCTCTCTCTCTCTCTCTCTCTCTCTCTCTCTCTCTCTCTCTTTCTCTTTCTTATATCCTCTCAAAAAAATCAATAAAAACATATCCTCAGGTAAGGATTAAAAATACTCTTCATATATATATTTTTTCTTTACAATTAAATATGGACAGAAAATATTTTATCAGCTGCACCTAATAAGCACCTAACTTAGAATAGCTCAAGCAAAAGAAGTTTTGTTGTTTTCATGCAAAAATAAATCTGGAGGTAAGCTGTCCTTGTAATTTTGCTATAGCGTGGCTAACCTCGTCACCTCACAGTGGAAAGGCCTGCAACAATGCAGTCTTCTGTCAGGCAGGAGACAAAGGAAGTCCACCGTACAAAAGCCAGAACAAACAAGATAGTTTATCACCCCATTTTAAAGGACTCTCCCCAAAATCCTTTCCAGCGGTTCCATCTGTCTCATTAGCCAGAACTGCTGTGACATATGGCCAAACCTGGCTGCAAGATAAGCTGAGAAATACAGTTGTTGCTGTTATTGTTGTAATTCAATTTAGCAGATGACAGCCCTGAATTAAATTGAAGTTGTTTCACTAAAAAAGAAGAGGAGAATGGACATTGGGAAAGCCCAATTACAGTGTCATCCATGAGCATGAACCTGCCATTAGAAGGAAGGAAGAAAAAAAGGAAGGAGGTAAAAGGGAGGGAGGAAAGAAGGAAGTTAGTACAAGAGGGAGAGTGGAACAAAGGTTAGAAAGATAAATGGCTAATGTGTGAAAGCAGTTTTCATTTTCATCATTAACCAAATTAGCATAAATTGAGATACACTTTTCCACCTAAAAAATTAGAAAAAAGAAGTGTTTAAAGGGTTTTTACTTTTTTTAATATCCAAAGTAAAATGTATCCAGGAAAGGAAACTTTTTCATAATCTGCCTTTCTCAAAGGCAGTATCTTGAAAAGCCTTTAGATTTTGCTTATTCACTGTTGCAGTACTAAGAAGCTAGTCCTAGATAAGCACAAAGATTGAGTGGCAAGAATATCCACTGAAGCACTGTTATTAATATGGAAATACTAAAAACAACTGAAATTTTCAGATAGTACAATGGTTAAGAATATTGAGTTGCATCTGTGCAATAAAATTTTATGCAATCAAATAAAATGATGCTGTGAAAGAAAATCCTTTTGAAACAAATGTATTAAGGGCAGGTTAACAATAGTTAACAAAAGTTATTTTTAATTCATTCAAGCATGTAAAATAGTGAACTTTGAGATCCTCAACATTTTATTCCACAAAGCCTAGTTATAATAGTTTGAACATGAAAATTAGTGGGAGAAAGAAGAAACACGGTCGCTCTCCTTCCCCAAACAAGCTCTCCAAAAAGCATCTCTCAATGGCCCAGCTATCAGCCAGGCAGTTTTCTGATGTGCATCACTAAAAAAACTATTTCCAAAAGGTCTGCTAAGAAAAATATATAAAGTAAATTTGCAATAAAGCAAACAATGTTTACCAAAAGACATTTACCAAAATAACAATGTTATTTAAGAAATAAGCTGTTAACACTGTTTTTTGTTGTTGTTGTTGTTTTTGTTTGTTTGTTTGTTTTTCCTGGAAAAAATCAGAAGGGAAGAGTTGTTTGTTCAGGTCTTTTCTAACTCAATATTATAAAATTCTATCAGCTGCAAATAGAAGAATGATGAGCTTTCTGTTCTCTGTACTGAGGGATGGGGGAAAACAGGCAAGATGTGATTAGCTCACAAATGATACAAGTGTGTAGAATGAAGGAGAAAACATTTTAAAACACATTCTGCATCTAGAAAATTTTCACTTTAGAAAATTAATTTTCATTTGTAATACTAACAGCAAGACACTCTTGAAAAGCACACATGATGTCAAAATAAGCCAAAGGAAAAGCAGGTAGGCAAAAATAAAAAGGACCCCAAGTAAATTTTATAGAAAAGATTCCTTTATTAACTTTTGGTCGAGAATATGTTTATATACTTTCAGAAAACAACTCCAAGACCAAGTGGACTCCTGCAACAGAGAGGAACTAACAGGTCTGCTCCAACCACAAAGACACAAGGAGAAACAGTCCAGAGATGGAAGATGCTGACGACGCCTTGCCATGCCAGCAGTCAGCAGCTGTGCATCACTACAGGAGGCTTAGGACCAAACCAGAGAGGGTCGGATCGGCATTACCACTATTTGTCCACTATCCAGATACCATTGATGACCTGTACACATAAGAAACTGTTTGACATTGAAAATGGGACTCAAAACTATTGGACGTTGAAATTGGGACTCAAACATTTTTTTGTTCTTATAAGTTTATTCCTAGCCTATAAAGGCAAGATGTTTTTAAAGACAAGAATCAAGGAGGAAGGAGGAGGGACAGATACAGAGGCAAAGAAGTAATGAACAGACTGTCATGCTACAATGGGAAGGTAGGGGAGGTTGGAGATAAACCGAAGGACTTGTGTGCATGTTTGTAAGCATAGCCAATGGATACAGGACATTGTTGGGAGAGGGAGACAGGTGAGGGCCTTTACTGGGGGGTGGGAAAGGCCGGGGGAGGGCAATAGAGAAAAGAAAAAAAATAATTAATTTAAAAAAAAAATTTCGCAGAATACATTACATGAAACACTAAATAAATAAATAACAAACAAACAAACAAACACATTCTGGTGTTACCCAACTAGAAATTTTAACTCTTTCATACACACACTTTCTCAATTGATTTTCATGTACCTTTTCTCTGAGTTTCCATCCACATGGAGGGTTCCATGATGAGTGTTAGCATCTTAGTCTAAGCACAGGTCAATAAAACTATAAATTATCGAATATTCTTGTTACTCGATTTTCTTATAAAGTGGTAAGGACATAATCTATGGTAGAGTAACTATATCTCGAGATCATGTACTTTTTAATAGATGTTGCCTTGAGGTACAACTTACACAAGGCACAATGTGAATGCAATGGTAAACAATGGGCATATAACTTGTATAAGCAAAGTGTTGTCCTTTTTACTAGACCATCAGCTTGCTCAGACCATGGCCTCTTCTTTATTATTCTTGTTCACTGTTCTTCCCTAGCATTTAGCAAAGTTCCTGATCCCTGGTGCATTCAATAACATGTATTTATTTCAATTGGGAAGGAGAAAGGCTACCTTCTGGGACCATGTATTTGTGGCCATAATTGTAGAATTATTAAAGTCCATCTTTCAAAATGGTTCTTTAAAAATTTAGGTGTTGTATCTATCAGTCAGTATCCCAGCAGGAAATCGAAAACTATCCTGAAAAGGTATTTTGGAGTAAACTTAATAAAAGGACTATTTACAGAGGTAATACAAGAATAGAGGAACTACCAAAGGATACTGAGGCAGTAAGTTTGATAAACTTATCATTCAGAAATCATTCATGTGTTGCTCATTGGTTGCATGCCCCTATGAACCAGAAAGTCACAGTTCAATTCCTGGTCAGGGCACATGCCCAGGTCGTTAGGCTCAATCCCTAATGTGGAGCATGCAGAAGGTAGCCAATCAATTAGTCTCTCTCATCATTGATGTTTCTATCTCTCTCTCCTTCTCCCTTCCTCTCTAAATCAATATATATATATATATTTTTTTTTTTTTTAAAGAATAAGTATCAAATCTTCTTTGAATGTTTGCTAGTATTCACTAGTGAAGCCATCTGTCCTGGACTTTTATTTTGGGGGAGGTTTTTAATGATAGTTTTGTTCATATAAAAAACATTCAAACTTGTAAAGAATTTTTGTGATTTTATTTGAATGAAAGTGTCCCATTTACAGGAAGAAGAATCTCAATGTATTGGGATAATGCTCCAGAGAATGACAGTTTTTTACCTTTGTTTAGACAATTATAATCAAAGGAGAAAATGTAAGTGGGTTATATGAAATCCACTGGTAATAGATTGGAGGGGTGGGGAGAAAGCAAAGTGGGAAACCCTCTGAGATTGGATGAAAAATAAAATGATAAACACATACTTCTTTTACTTGGGTGGCTACAGGATAGTTATCAGTCAACAATTAACTCAATAACAATGAGTCTCCACTCTGACAGAGCAGTGCCTGTGTTTTGAGGGGTCTGGAAAAGGGAAGTTACAGGTTACCCAGACATTTCAAAGGGTATGTTATCATAGATGCAAAAGGACAATAGGCTTAGTAAAGTTAAAGATTGACCTTTGTTAGGGCAGATACCGACCTAGTATGTGACTACCCACCATAACTGCTTTTAGTTAAAGTTTAATTTCAGACCATCTTTTGTGATTACTTTAGGTCTTTGAGTTTGCAAGACTGTTATGCAGGCCTTCCCTAAGTTTGTCAGGTTAGCATGTGACCCTTTTTTTTTGTCCACAATTTCAATTTTCTCACTGTTGATCGGTCTCTAGATTTTCCAGTTCTTTATGATTCAATCTAGGAAGCTTATATAGATTTTCTAAATTATTGAATTTGGTGGCATATAGAGCTTCATAGTATTCTTACGCTCCTTTGTATATTTGTGATGCTGTGGTAACTTCTCTTTCATTTCTGATTTTGCTTTTGTGGAGACTTTTTTGCTTGTTTGTTTGATTGTTTTGAGTCTTTTCTCTTTTTTTCTCTTGGTCTGTCAATTTTATTAATCTTTTCAAAGACCAAGCTCTTAGTATTATCTTTTTACATATTCTTATATATTCATTCAATACTACTCTAATTTTATTTTTTTTTCTTCTGATGACTTTGGGCTGTTTTATTCTACTTTTTCTAGTTCTTTAAGATATAATGTTATTTGATTGAGATTTTTATTGCTTCTTACTGATTTGGGTTGTTTTCTTAAGCAGGGTGCAAGAGTGATTTCTTTCCCATGTTCTTGTCCAGATGGATTCAAAGAATGAAGCCACTTCAAAAGATGGTAGATGAAAAAGGTGGAAATTTATTGGAAGCAAATACAAACTCTCATGTAGGGAGAAAGTTCTAGGGGGTAATCCACAAAGCCCCTTTTTCAAAAATGTATAAATGCTGTAGTTCTTTGTGTCTTCATGGTCCCTTCTAATTAGACCCCTTCCCTATTTTGTGTCTTCATGGTCCCTTCTAATTAGATCCCTTTCCTACATTATAATTCTATGCTCTTCTAATTGGTCATTCTTTTTGCAGAATATCAGTTTCCAAGCCCAAACCTCATGTGGTGACCCTCTCTTTCTCTCCTGCTTCAATGGTAGAATTCTGTTTCCTGTGAAAATCTGTTTTCCTCTTTCTGCCCTTTGTCAGCATTTCTCTATCCTGTATGAAAGTTCATTTCCTTTTTCCCCATACCCTGTGGCATTTTTTCTAGTCTCTGTGAATATATGTCTTTTAGTGGCTCTAAGCCCTCACCTATGCATTCCTCCCCCATGGACCCTGTTTATTCCTAAAACTCCCTAAACCTATCTATTTTATCTCTAAAATTTCTTTCATTAAGATAGGCCTATAATGATATAAATTTTCCTCTTATTACTGCTTCTGCTGCATTCCAGAAGTCATGGTATGTTGTATTGCCATTATCATTAGTCTCTGTATATCTTTTGAGCTCACCTTCTATTCCTTATTTGATCCAATCACTTTTTAGAAGTATGTTTCTTAATCTCCACATCTTTGTGAATTTAAACAAATTAAACCAGTGTATCTCTAAAATTATGCTGCACTAGAAAGTAAATTTCTCACTCCTCAGTTTCTCTAGATCAGGAATCAGCAAATTTTCTCTTAAAGGGCAAGGTAATAAATATGTTTAGCTTTTCAGGCCAAAGGTTTTCTGTCACAGCTACTCAATTCTACCATGTATTTCTAAAGCAGACATGATCCAATAAAGCTACTTACAAAAGCAGGCTGGGAACCAGGCTTGGCTGTGGTGCTGTGGTTTGCCAACCTCTGCTGTAGATAAAGTCCCACATATTTGTTGTTGATCCTGGGATATAGGTTCCCACAAATCACTAGAACTGCCAAAAGACACACATGCAATCAATATTTTAATACACTGCAGACTCAACAATATTTGAGCAGAAACCAATTTGATTCTTTCTCAAAGCCCTCCAGCCTTTGCTGTCACCTGGATGAAATCTTGGGCTGGTCCCACAGGTTTTTAGTCTCTCTTAGTATTTTTTTAATGTTTTTCTGCATACCTGTAGATAACAAACAGTCCACTACATTATTTTAATCATATAACTCCACTCCCTGTACAAATTCTCCCTTTCCTTCAGGGTCTTTCTCCCTGCAGCCTGTGGTCATTACAGGCTGTATCACCCCTCCAGCTGCCACCCTACTCCAGTTTCAGTGTAGTCTATGGCCTCTGTGTTAATTTTGTTAATATATACTGCCATACAGCTTCATGTTTTATAACTTTTCTAATTATTGATAAGTTCTAAATATTATAGTCCCCGGACTGAGGAACTCCCTCACTTCCCCATATCCTATCATAACATTTCATTGACTTTATTCTGAAATCACCCATTCTTCTCCCTCCCCACTAATTATGCTGTGGTTCAGTCACCACCCACTTTCATGTGCACTGACATGGACCCTGAGTGCATATTTCATTCATTCCCTCTACAGTAAGAATAATCTTTCTAGATCAGAATGTGAATCTGATTCTCCCTCCATCTTAACCCAGCCTTTGCTCCCAAACTCCCTTTAAAACCTGAACTGACTTGCCATTTGCTCTTAGAATTAAGACATAACTCCTTGTGACTTAAAAAGTATCATCTGCTTGATAGGAGCCTCCCAATATTCCCAGGCACACTAGAACCTGAGATAGGATATGTAGTAGAACAGCTGCAATCAATAAAAGTTACAGAGCTGCCAGTGTTGCTCAGTGGTTAAATGTCAAACTTCGAACCTGATGATCACAGTGCAATTCCAGATCAGGGCACATGCTCAGCTGGGGGCTCAATCTCCAGTCGGGGGCATGCAGGAGGCAGCCAATCAATTATTCTTTTTCATCATTGATGTTTCTCTATTCTTCTTCTTCTTCTTCTTCTTCTTCTTCTTCTTCTTCTTCTTCTTCTTCTCCTTCTTCTTCTTCATCTTCTTCTTCTTCCTCCTCTCTCTCTCTCTCTCTCTCTCTCTCTCCACACACACACACACACACACACACACAGTATATATATACTTTCTTCTCTGGAATCAATATAAATAAATAAATAAATAAATAAATTTACAGAGGCTGTCAAAAAGAAGGCAGACCAGGGGGCCAATAAGGGGAAAAAGGAGGGACATCTATAATAGTTTAAACAATAAAGATAAATTTAAAAAAGAAGAAAGACTATACCCTACTGAATTTATTGGTTTAACACCTGCAGAGATCAGCCTAATCCAATATGGAGATTAATTGCTCCTAACAGTAACCCCTAGCTTCATTATATGCTCATTGTAATACATTAGCATGCTAAATGACACACCCCACACCACCATAATCTGAAACAGAAACTCATATAAGGACACAAAATGGCCAGCAGAGTTCCTCTGAGAAATTCCCACCACTCTCCTGGGGAAATCCTGAATATTCCTCCCCCACATTGAATACCCTACCCACTGATTAAATGAACCTCAATAAAGAAAGCAAATTCCACTAAAAGGGGGCTACTCTGTCTGCAAAGTAGGCCATTCCACTCTCACTGCTTCAATAATAAACTCCCTTTCACTTAGAACTCACATTTTAATTCTTTCCTGCGCTAAGCCAAGAACCCAGAGTGGGTCATGGATCCTCAGGTCTCCGGATCCTCAGGAGTTCATCAGTCCCACCCTCCCCTCATTCACACCCTTCGGCCACACTGGTTTAACTTAATTTCTTATGCTTATCTCTCCTTCCTAGCAGAGGTCCTTCACATGCTGCTTTATCTGTCTGCACACTGCTTTCTCTGCACTTCCCCTCATTCACTCAATTTAAACCTTCCTACCTCCATTCAATCAACATCTCACCCTATTATTTGATTTCAAAACATTTTGAGAAATACCTTATGTACAAAACTAACACCTTAACTATCTGTGCTTGTAGTTTATTTTCTGGTATTTTTACTTAATTGTATCATGTAAGGTGGTTTCACCAAAATTCCAAATCAGATTGGTTTAACCAGTGATCGGCAAATTCATTAGTCAACAGAGTGGTGGCTCACGAGCCGCAGTTTGCCGACCACTGGCTTAAACCATCAAAGACATTTCTTAATTCATGAGATAGAAAATTCCAAGAGTACAGCTTCCTTTCTCCTATTCCAGCTCCTTTCTCTCAGTTCTATTACCTCTGCTCTTCACAAGGTGGACTTTGTTCTCAACCTAACTTCATTGTTTGTAACAGCAAAACAACATGTCAGCTTCAAACTCTCTACCCTGTGCCATTTTATCCTGAAGGAGACCCAGCAAAGACTTCTCTCTAAATCATTAAATAGAAACCCTTAGTTTCATGATCTGGCCAACTTAGGGGAGATGCCCCACCTTAGTGACAAGATCTGTGTGCTGTTAGGCTTATGCCCACAAGAGCCCACCCAGGAGGTAGCAGTAGGGATGGGTCTATTCTCTCCTGACTCCACAGCTGCTTCACTAAGGGAGCTGTCTATTTTATTTATGAAAGTTCAACCTGTTTTGGCAAAATGAACAGAGACCTGGATGCCTGGACAGCTACCTGTTGCATATTACACTAATAAAACGAATTTTTCTCCACCTCATTTAATCATGTGCTAAAACATTACATTTAAAATCTTCACAGTCACTATGGCATAATGTTCCCTTCTATGAGTGCCATGAATATAACACTCTCATTTTATTAGTTAGACAAGGAAGATATTTCCAATGTTCTGAAATATTATTTTAATGATTATTCTGCCTTTCTTCCTTTGGCAAGGTTCATCTTCCTCTTATTATATGCACTTTATCTATTACAAATAGCTATTATCTATAGTAATAAAAGCATATGCTTTTAGACTAATATGCTAATTAGACTTGACCTCCTTCCCGACAAAGCAGGGGCTGCAAGGGAAGCCCAGGTTCAGGGTGCCAGAGGGAAGCTGGTGCTGGCAGCTGGAGGAAGGAAAGCCTATTCTTGCACAAATTTCATGCATTGGACCTCCAATAAGTAATAGTAAGATAAACATTTTTGTGAGTAAACATTGTTCTACCTAGTAGGTAACACTGAGACAGCTTGTCATGGAGCCATAGTAGCGTATGGACTTGGAGGCCAGAAGTCCTGGTCATATTTATTATCTGTATGACTTTGCATAAGTTACTTCACTGAGCCTCAGTTTACTCATCTGTAAAATGGAAGCAATAAAATCCACTTCCCGGACTGTACATTATTTCAGCAAATGAAGAAAGCACATACAAGCATGCCAACAGGCTGGTTAACCTCCAGCAAAGGTGTAAATAAGAACCACTTACAACATGTGGAAGGGCCTGGAAGAGAGTCACAGTAAATGCTCCATAAATGTCATTCTAAACAATGAATTGGGTTCTACAGCCATCTGTATGCACTCACTGAGTTGAAGTAGAAATAGAGGAAAGCGAGCATTAGAGTCTTGAACCAAGGTGTGCAACAGTGAGAACATTACTATCCCCAAAAGTGGTTATGAAGCCTGGCCCAGGGCCCAGCAGAGTAAGTGCTCAGCAATGTCAGTTCTCTGTTCCTCTCGCCAGCCTTCCTTTACTAATTCATTCAACACCAATCAGGCAGTAGATACGTGAGTGGACCTACGAGGTCCCTACTCTTGTGGACTTTACGTTCTCAAAGGAGAGACAGGTGATAAAAGAAGCCAATAGTACTCTAGCTAAATGCTAGAAAGATGAATAGAGTGGGATGAGCAGGAAAGGTTGTGATGCAGAGATGGGTGCTCTTTTACATAGAACAGCGAAGGAAGTTGCTCTGGGAAGGTAATGCTTAAGCACAGACTTGAATGGAGGAAGGAAGCCAGCCATAGATATGGTTCGTGTGCTCCACCTGTTCTAGAGCAACACAAAGACCTGTGTGACTAGAATCCAATGAGCAAAGGAGGTGTGGTAGGAGCTGATGCTAAAAAAGTGGCCAGGGTTAGGCCATACGAGGTGAGGACTTTGGCTTTTACTATGAGTGTAAAGATGAGATGGAAGCCACTGGGGAAGACAGGGATGACAAGAGCCATATTCCACAGTGCAGAATGTTTTAG
Source organism: Lasiurus borealis (assembly GCA_004026805.1). Lineage (NCBI taxonomy): Eukaryota > Metazoa > Chordata > Mammalia > Chiroptera > Vespertilionidae > Lasiurus > Lasiurus borealis. Next base: position 5,169 of record PVJN01011217.1, on the reverse strand, counting down.
ACCAGGGGTGGGGGACCTTTTTTATGCCAGGGGCAATTTGGATATTTATGATATCATTTGTTGGCCATACAAAATTATTAACTTAAAAATTAGCCTGCTGTATTTGGTCAAACATTTAATATACTCACCCCTCATCCCATGACAGGGTCAGACCAAATGATTTTGAGGGCCTCATATAGCCCATAGGCCAAGGTCCCCCCTCCTTTTTTAGAGGATGCCAGAAGCCAGAAGCCAGAAACCTTCATCAACAGTACCAACTCTCAAGCACAGAAGGAAGAAAAACCTAAGTAGAAAGAAGGGCAAAGTGTACATACTGCTGAAGGATCTGTTATACTTGTTCCTCACCCTACCTACATTTTAGAATCACGTGAATGTGTCTATGTGTGTGTGTCTACAAATACACATATGTACTGTGGTCCTACTTAATTAAGATCAACAAAGTCAATATGTTTTCAAAGACCCCAGGTTTATTCTACTAGGCAGCCAGGGTTAAAAATGTTGGGTTACATACTTGTTGTCGATGTGTATCATCCACACCCCTTGCCTCCTCCTTCTCTGTGAGGTCATTTACTGGGGCTGAGGAATCTACACATGACTTAATAACTGTTAACAAAAACAAACAAACAAACATTGAAACCTGTAAAGAATTTTTGTGCGTTTATTTGAGCCAAGCTGTCAACATATGCCCAGAAGCAGAATTTCAACAAATTGAGATAATGCTCCTGAGAATGGCAAGGGACTTAGGTGGGTTACATGAAACCCATTGGTGATAGACTAGAGAGGTGGGAGAAAGCAAAGCAAGGGAACTTCTAGTGTTGGATAAAAAGTAAAATGATGGACATGTGCTTCTTTTTAGAGATGGATACAGGATACTTTAAGGTAATTAACAGTTGACAATTAACTTGATAACAATAACAATGAGGGAATGTCCTGTTAGAGCAGCGGTTCTCAACCTGTGGGTCGAATGACCCTTTCACAGGGGTCACTAAGACCAGAGGAAAACACCTATTTCCCATGGTCTTAGGAACCAACAGACCGCTCCTTGGTGTAGCAAAATGTAGCAATGTAGTTTACTGTTGTCATATGAAGACTGTTACCCATGCTATACCACGATTCAAGACAAAATTTCATTTATTTGTAATTAGAAATAAAAATTTCACAATATATAATTACATATTGTTTTTGTGATTAATCAATATGCTTTAATTATGTTCAATTTGTAACAATGAAAATACATCCTGCATATCAGATATTTACATCATAGTTCATAACAGTAGCAAAATTACAGTTATGAAGTAGCAACAGAAATAATTTTATGGTTGGGGGTCACCACCACATGAGGAGCTGTATTAAAGGGTCTCGGCATTAGGAAGGTTGAGAACCACTGTGTTACAGTGGGAATGTTTTAGTATGCCCCATTCCAGAGAAGCCAGTGCTGACATCAGGCCAGGCCTTGAGATACGGTCTCATGGCCCCTTGCCAGACACTGTCAGCTTTCTGAAGAATAAGATGACCCCTTCTCCAAACCCATCCCCATCCCCTCCCCAGAATGTGTCAGTTACCCAGCCCGCCCTTAAGTCAGCCAATGGGAATGCAAGGGGAATAACCTAACCACATTCTGTCTTTGTGTAACTGAACCCTAGCCCTCACCCAGCCTAAGCATCACCCCACCACCTGACCCCAAGCCCTATAAAATTGCTGTACTTCTGAGACTCAAGGCTCTTTGCATCCTGCTGTTTTGTCGGTGAAGGCAGAGAGACCGAGCTCGAGCTTGAATAAAGGCTCTTTGCTTTTGCAGCTCCCTGGTGGTCTTTGGGGATCTTGAAATCTAGACATAACCGTCTCAGTGCCATTTGTTGTGCTCTGAGAGATCTGGAGTAAAAAGGAAGTTGCAAGTTACTCAGATATCTTACAGATATGTTATCTTAGAGGCAAAAAGATAAATGGGCTCAATAAAGATGTAGGTTGATCTTTGTCAGGAAAATACCAGCCTAGGACATGACTACCCACTATAACCTGTTTGTAGTTAAATATTTAATTTTCAAACCATCTTGTGTGGTTATTTTTTTTAACTCGGTATTATAAAAATATTTTTAACATGTATGAAAGTGAAAAGAATAGTATAGAGAATTTGGTTGTTCAATCACTACCTATGTGTGGCTATAGAGCACATTAAAGGTGTTTTGTAACACATTGAAATGGTAATATTTTGGATATATTGAATTAAATAGAATATATTTAAAAATGAATTTTACTTTACCTTTTTAAATGTGGCTACTAGAAAATTTGAAATTACATATATGGCTCACATTGTATTTTTATCAGATAGTGCTGGCATAGGACCCCCCTTTGAACAGTCACCAACTCATGACTTCTCTTATTTTGTTTATGCTACATGAACTTTAGAACTGCCTATGGTCATACAGGTGCTTGGTTCCAGAATGGCATGCAATGCCTACTTATCAGCTATTACTGTTTTCACTGCTATACTTTTATTTTATTTTATTTTTAATTTATTTTAATTTAATTTTTTTCTATTGCCCTCCCCACCCCTTAGTACATGCCCTCACCTGTCTATCCCCCATTTCCCCCATTTCCCTGTATCCACTGGCTATACCTACACACATGTATACAAAGTCCGGTTGATCTCCTATAGGCCCCTCCCCACCAACCTCCCCAGCCTTCCCACTGTAGCACGACAGTGTGTTCATTGCTTCTTTGCTTCTGCATCTGCTTCCCCCCTACTCCCTGATTCTTGTCTTTAAAAACATCTTGCCCCTGTAGGCTACAAATAAACCCACCAGAGCAAAAGAAAAATGTTTGCGTCCCAATTTCAATGTCCAATAGCTTTGAGTCCCAGTTTCAATATCAAATAGTTCCTTATGTGTACATGTCATCAATGATATCTGGATAGTGGACAAATGGTGGCAATGCTGGTTTGGTCCTAAGCATCCTGTAGCAATGCACAGCTGCTGACTGCTCGCATGGCAAGGCGTCGTCAGAGTCTTCCATCTCTGGACTGTTTCTCCTCCTGTCTTTGTGGTTGGAGCAGACCTGTCAGTTCCTCTTCGTTCCAGGAGTCCACTTGGTCTTGGAGTTGTTTTCTGAAAGTACATAAACAAACTCTTGACCAAGAGTTAATAAAGAAATCTTTTCTATAAAATTGACTTGGGGTCCTTTTTATTTTTGCCTACCCGCTTTTCCTTTGGCTTATTTTGAAACCATGTGTGTTTTTCAAGGATGTCTTGCTGTTAGTATTACAAATGGAAATTAATTTACTAAAGTGAAAATTTTCTACATGTAATTTACTTACCAGATATTTTTCCTTACATGATATTATCCTACTCTCCCCACTTCCCCCCCCCCTTTTTTTTTTGATTAATGGAGAATTTGGTAAAATTTTTTAATGCAATCTTGATAACTTTAAATTTTAATTTTTTGCACACAAATATGCCTGTCTTATGTTCATTACATATTAAGCAATTTACCATGAGATGAGCTATCAATAGAAATATTAATTAATACTTTAGAAACAGTTTTTTGTCCAGTACACTTAAATTTTCTTGGGTGTTCCCTTATTTCAGTTTGCCAATTTAAATTAATCTTGAAAGCTTGATAACTCTTGTATGTCAAATTTAATACTCTACCAACAATCTTAGATTACCCTGTATATATTAGTGGAAAGGTTTATTTGCATTGAGTAGGCACTGAGCATTCTTAGTGTTAGGCTGAATTTAGATATAGGGCAGCTGCTATTGGCATGTTTCTGTCTGTTACCTGGGTCCTGATCTGTGCTGAGCGTGGGAAGCGAGGTATCCATGGGGGCAGGAAACCTCCCTCAGAAGGGGTAAAGGTTCAGACCCCTGCAAGGTTGGGGGGGGTGCGGGTCTGTGCCCTACCTCTATTGACCCCCAAGTTATCTCCTGATGGCCCCTCTGCAACTGTGCCTGTCTTAGGTTGTTCCTTCCCTGAGAAATCTTACCCCTCTCTGGCTAACCAGCCATCCTCCGGGGACAAGCAGGGTGTTGTGAGGTTCAGTTCTGTCTCCATGGTAGCCTATGCCCTGTGGCCTTCACGCCCAGCACCTGCCTTGGGGATGCTCTCGCCTGCTGACGGGGCACCCCAGCACTGGTCACTTATCTCGGGGAATTGAGATTCCTTCTCCAGGGAGGGCCCAGCTCACACCACTTGGCGAGAGACAGATCCATTATACCAGTTTTGTGGTTATTTTAGGTCTCTGAGTTTGCAAGACTGCCATGCAGGCCTCCCCTCAGCTTGTCAGTTTAGCATGTGGCCCCTTTCGTCCACATAACCCAGATGATTCCAATGCAAGCAGTGCAGGGGATGCCCATCTTAATTACCACTCAATCGGTGGTAATAATGGTCCTATTCCCCAGAGGCAGGCATTTCATCTGCCAGCAGGAAAGGGGGAGAAACCGTGCAGGTGTTGAAGAGAAGAGGCTGCCACCAGTGAACTGGAGTGGAAACAGCCCTGACTCAGCAGAGTTCATGAGGAACGTCAAGGGGCCTCTGACTGCTAATCAACCCAGTCAGCTAATGCAGCGTCCAATCCTGCAAAGGGGCAGCACAGAATTCATAGAATTTCAAACGTTTTCAGAAAAAGAAAAGTTCTGCCTTTTTTTCTGAGTTTCTATTTCCAAGTGGTTTCTAAGTGCTTTTAACTTGGAGAGTAATAACTCTGGCATTTTCTGATAGTGCACAGCTAATTGCCAGGCGTACCAGCGCTGCAAGCATTTAATGCCTACATAAAACATGGGGCTATAATGAAGATAATTGAAAGTATGGCTTTCATCAATATTTAATTAGCATTTGGTGCTAACTCATTATTTCAGTACAATTAATTTGACATCTTACTATAAGTCCTGAACAGATTTCAATTCAGAGGACTGTTTTATTGACGGGACATGCGTGCAACATCACACAGGCCCCTGCCCAAAGGAAACAATATGAAATATGGGGAGATGATTGACAGTTTAATCTAGTGCTGCATAGCAAAGCCTGATATATTAAAGCCAAATAAGCTTGCTTAGTTAGCAAAGCAAATCCGGTACTAATGAAAATTCTTGGCCTCGTTCAAGAGCACAGGACCATACTGTTTCAGCACAAGTGTCGGGGTGTCAGCTATTGCACTGGTTTGGGGGAACATTC
>PVJN01011216.1:0-54746 GCA_004026805.1 Lasiurus borealis | reverse complement strand
CACAACATAAGGAACTGTATTAAAGGGTCGTGGCATTAGAAAGATTGAGAACCACTGAGTTAGTGGGACCCCTATAGTTCAATATAGGGTGGTAGCATATCTAACAGGATTCTGAGTAAGGGAGTTAGAGATTCTGGGATGGTCTGTCAGACTTTCAGGCACTGCTGAATCCAACTTCTTTACCCACATATACCTACATCCAACCAGCTGGTTTTACAACTCAAACATTTCCATTAGATAACTTCTTCACACAATGAACATTTTTACCCCGAGTTCTCCTTTGGGGCTTTCAGGAGTCTATGAAATCCCTCAAATTGCCTCCTTGACACCTGGAACAATATTCAAGAAAAGTGAGACATGAAGGTTTCAGGCAGAAAGTACAGATTAAAGAATTAGACTTTTTTCCTGTGTGACCAAGGAGCCACCTATTGATTATACACTGATAAGGTTCAGACTGTAACAACATACTTGATCCGCTATCCAGTCTATAAAGTGCCCTGTCACCAGCTAATAACATCAGAGTCACACTTTATGCAGGTACCGGACACTTTTTACAACAGCACATGACTTAAATCAACCGAGGACCAGGCGTTGGAGCTTTAATGAGAAATGTCAACCTGTTTCGCTCCTGGGTGATGAGAGCAAAGCTTTCTCCAGATAGCAAGAGCGAAGGACGAGGTTAAATTTCTGCCGGGAATAATTTAATCACAGAAGGCGTTTAGTGGAGTGAAGGGGACTATACAACTGCCAAGCAGAAAATAGTGAATTTAGCTGGCTGGTAGATCACGCTGGGTATTCCAGGAGCTGAGAAAGAAGGCTAGAAGCTAATGCTAAGGCAGAACCAGATAAGCGATGGCCTCTCGTTGGCCATAGATTATTTTGAATGTGGTTTCCAAGTCTGCGGTTTTTAAATTCTACAGACTTTAGTTTAAAATCACTATTTTAATCTGTGGTATTTTATTGGAAGTAAAAAAAAAATGTCATAAATTAACAAAATTACCAATGCATGGTGCCAGCTGGGTACTTGAAATTATCAAGGGAAGATGTATTGGTGGAAACAACTGGAAAAATAAAAGCCCCACACAAGTTCTATGTCTGAGAAAGGCTAGTAAATGAACACATTGGGTGGCTGCCAAAATTAGTGGGATGTCCTCCCGCCCTGTAAAAATTTGTCTGATTTGTGGAAAATGACAATCTATTCTTTATTATTCTCCTCAGTCAGACCTATGATTTATAATAAATTAGACGGAAAAAATTAAAGCAAGTGGTACCATTGTTTTTTAAAAGCTGACCTGCATTTTATTCTGCCCCTTCACTCAAGATTTACTTTTTGACTACTTTCCTAATATAGCCTCTTAATTTTTATTCATAGTTATCCCTGAATGTTATGACTCATTCGGAATGTGGCAGTATTGTGGCTTCAGAACTCTTTGTGTATGCGTTTGTGTTTGTGTGTGATGAGTGTGGGGGTGTAGGATCAGGGATGGAGACTAAAGCTTTCTGTGCAACTTCTATGTAAGACAGTCTCCTTACCTGAACCTAAGCCAAACAAATTTGTTCAATATTTCAAACAGGAATACTGATCCTCTGCTATAAGCAATTCCTTTATCTCATTCTAAATCAAAACCCACCTATGCTGTTTCACATCTCCTTAGTGAATCGCTCAATCTTCTTAATAGTCACTTGTGCTAGACTGATAGTTGGTTTCTTTCCAGAAAACATAATTGCATTTTGCTAGACTTTCGATGCCTGAATCAAAAGATGACTAATATATAATGTTCCAGGGGTTTCCGGGCAGCCCTGGGAAGAAAGCCATTTTCGTCTGCAGGGTAAAATAACAATGTGTGGTGCCAGGTGGGTAAATGAAATATCCAGGGGATTCTCTATACGGTATTTGATTGTCTAACAGCTAGCTATACACCTGAAACTAATACGAAATAATGTTGAATGTAAACTATGACTGAAAAATAAAAATATAAAAAGAGAAGCTTTTATTCAATCAGAAATTCAATTCCCTTATGAGGCCAGCCTTGCTCTTCTGAGGTGTTTTGGGATAAAAGCTTATTTTGTTGACAAAATTATCTAAGTGATTTGGGGAGCAAGTGAAATATTAGTAGTAGTAACTACCATTCTTCATCATCTTCATTAGTATTATCATCAGAGTGGTAGGCAAAACAGCGATCACCCAAAGCTGTCCACATCCTAATCCTTGACACCTGTGAATGTGTCCCTTAAATGACACGTAGGACTTTGCGGATGTGATGATGTTAAGGATCTTGACATGGGAAGATTATATCCTGGATTATCTGAGTGGAACCAATGTATCACATGGGTCCTTAAAAGAAGGAGGCAGAACCATCAGAGTCACCAGAAATGTGACAACTATCTCCAAATCTGATCTCATCTCCCTATTTCACAAGCTGTTTCTCCTGTCACAAATTCATCAATAAAACTCACTGAGTATGCTACGCTCATTCATTCCTCAGTCACCATGAGATTTTACACGGAAACTGCTTTCATACACATTATATATATCATTCTCACAATTTTAACCCAAACATTTGTAAGATAAGGGAGGTTTACATGACTTGATCAGGGCACAGCTAAATAAGGGTAGTACCAATCTCAACTCTGACTTCTATGTCCATGTTACTTTCTGATCCTGTATCATAAAGTACCATGTCACTGCCCCCATTCTACTCACTACAGCGGGAACCCTCTCACAGATGCTGTATGGTTTTACCAGGCATACCCCAGATGTCTTCTTTTTCTCTATTTCATGGAATATTCTTAAAAAGTTACATTTCTAATACTAAGCAGAGTTTTGCCTTTGGTTTTCTTTTGTTTTATTGTATAGAGTTCAGTAGGAATAGATACAACTAGACCATGGGTAGCTAAGTCATAGAAGGTGAAGTCTACTACAGAATAAAGATAGGTGAAATAAAAATGTAGAATAACTACACCTGACTCTTCCACTGCTGTTTCTCAGATGAGGCAAGTACTCCTCCTGAGAATATCCATTTATTATTTGTCTGACCTCATTCAATCACAGCAATCTAACTCATATGTGATACAAAAAGGAGGAGAATCAAAGAATGTGGAAAACAGAAAGGCCTTGGAGAATAACTAACTCAAATGAATTAGGCTATACCCTGCCATTTGCAAGAGAATGAGGAAAGGATTATTCAAGCAAGATTAAGACAAACAACAATTTTTAAAAAGCCTTAATTGGTCAAATATCTGAAAAGGCAGTGGTAGATCTAGTTTTCTACGGGAACTGCTTATTGGACAAAAAGCATCTTCTCAATTGTTTCAGACAAAAGCCCAGAAGTTGACTTCTGATTCATCCAGCCTGGGTTGTCTGCTGATTCTAACCAACTACAGTGGCCAGGACAGAGAGCAATTCATTGACTAGGATTGGTTCATAAGCACGTCTCTGGATCAAGTTGGATCCAGAGGGCCAAACTCTGGAAAAAGGCAACTCCCCTGAGAATAGAGAAGAATGGAAGCTGAGACAGCAAAACAAAAGTCTACGACACCAATTCAAACTCAGAGACTTGGGATTATATCTCAAACCTTCAGTAACTTGTTAAGAACTTAAAACAAATTAATGTCACCTACATAGACAATCTTGAATTTTAATTACCTGTGCTTCATTGTTCGGTAAACTCTCTCGTAAGCCTTGTGTTTTTATTCAAAATATAAGATACGAAATAATGAGAGAAATTTCCCTCGTTCTAAGGGCAATATAGAGTCTTTCACCATAAAAATAAATCTAACAGTAAGGAGATATGACTCTACTGTCCTATCTAAAATGGGGAAACAGGAAAGAGTAAGCAAGCAACATGCTAGAGAGGCTGAGGGACAAAAGGAAAAGATCCAGAGAAAGAAAATATTCAGTTGGTGGATGTGGGTAGAGTTTAAGACACAAGCAGGACTCTGTCCTACCACTATAACAGCATTTATTCTTTCAGGCACATGAACGATTATAGGCTTGCCTTCCCACAAGCCTGTAACCTCTTTAAGGGCAAGGACCATGCCTTACATTTCTGAATTCACCAGACTGGTATAGAATAGATTTTCAGTATGAAAGAATGAATGAATAAACAATAGAACATAAATGAATGCAGTCCACACAAATCAGGACTATTATACATATGAAGTTCAAAAAATGATATGGGCCCAGTTGCAAGACAAAGGACAAGAGAAGACTGGCTTTTTACATTATATTTTTTTAAGGCAACTGTCTTAATCACACCCTTCGCTCATAGAGTTTAATCTTGATGATCCAACCAGAAACTCAACCAAAACTATTTTAGTTGTATATCAAAGCAGGAGTTTGGGTATTTGGGTGTTTTGTTTTTACTTAAAAACCCATGAATTTTACGAATCATGGTTTAAATCCTAAGGACTTTGGGGGCTAAAGATAAAATGTGTTGAATTTGATGAAAAGTACATTTAAGAATTATGGTAGTATAGTTTTCAAGGCCCACACTGTCAGATTTTAAAGAATATAATTAGAAAAAAGAAACATGACCTTTGGAAGCAAAATTTCTGTATTTTGTCTGAAAACAAAAGGCTTTTTTTTTTTTAAAAAGAAGTGTAACATCAAGAATATAACCTATTTCTTTTCTTTTTATTTTAAATAAGTTGAAACTTAGAATTCCAAATCCAGGATTTTTTGTTTGTTACATTTGGCCAAGGATAGGAAACTTACAATCAAACATCAAAATGCATTTTTACAGGTTTCAAAAATGTGCTTAAATTTATAGCCTTTGTAATATAGCTTGATATCTGGTATTGTGATCCCTCCAACTTTGTTCTTCTTTCTCAGGATTGCTGATGATCAGAAAGTAAAGAAAATCCAAATTTCTAAGCCTGGTAGTCAAGGCTTCCCATGATCAAAATTCAGTAAATGGTTCTACCTTTATCTTTCACTGTTCCCTACATACACTCAGACAGGAATGTCATAAAAACACCTCACCTTACACATTCCACCTCCTTTACTCCTCTACAGAAGTACAGGGAAAACACTACCCAGCCCAGGGCGTCTGAGGACAGTTCCCAGAGATACACCAACTGGCTCTGGCTCTTTCAAAACGAGTTCTCCAAATTCAGGTAAACACAGGCACCAGAGGTAACTCTTCCCCAAACCCCAGTCTTCATTTTTAAACTAACTGAGCCACATAATGGGGTCAAGACATCTATCTGGTTTACAAATAGAAGACATTCCTAAGATCTGAAAGAAAGATCTTTTTAAATAATTTGACATTACTTGCCTAGCATGCAAAAGGCACCTGAAAATTCAGTAAACCTTACTTTCTGGGTGTACACTAACGTGGCACTGCTATCAGTAACTAATGTATGCAGATTTGTAATGATAACATTACAAATGTCCCTGTAGGGAAAGTCTAGGTATCGGAACAGAGGGTTCATCATAGTTTGACATCTCCTTTTTCTGAATATTAAGAAATAGTTTGGTTGGCATCTGTCAAAATGAATTAAAATGGAAACGAATGCAGTGCAAACTATCTTTAGTTTCACAAATACTTTGTATCAAAATACTCTTGCTAACTTTCTCATAATGTATGCACCTTATGGATATTTCACTGACAAAATTTCAACCCCAATTAAATGATTTTCAATACCCTTTTAGCATAACCCAAATGTATCCCTTGTCACTTAATAATTTCCAACTATGTAAATGATGGTAAAAAGGATTTTTAATAGTCTAATGGCTTTAATATTTTATGCTTATAGTTGACCAAGGTCAAGTATAAATAATACTGGAATTATCTTCCCTTTCATATTTTCTTTTTTTTTCCCACTAGTGCAGTCCATAACATGAATAATTAAATCTAGGTTGATTATTGGAAAAAGCAAATGTTCACATTTTCATCTCTACCTAGATCTAATCAGAATTTTAGAAAGATTATGATGATATATTCTTAATGCAGGCAGGGTAAATTGAACTTTCTGAATCTTATAGACTAATATGAAAAGACAAAGTAATTGTAGTGAGCTAAATGATACCATCCAAAAAAAAAAAAGATGCCCATGTCCTAATCCATAAAACTTATAAATGTTACTTTATATGGCAAAAGATGTGACTAAACTAATCTTAAGAGGGGTTTAGTGAGCCCTAAATGCAATCAGAGGGAGTTTTAGAAGGAGGAGATGAAGACTGGAGTGATGCAATCACAAACCAAGGAATGCCAAGCGCCACCAAGATGCTGGAAGAGGCAAGGAACAGGTAGTCTAGAGCAGTGGTTCTCAACCTTCCTAAGGTTGCGACCCTTGCATACAGTTCCTCATGTGGTGGTAACCCCCAACCATGAAATTTTGCTACTGTTATGCATTGTGATATAAATGTCTGCATTTTCCAATGGTCTTAGGCGACCCCTGAACTAATGCCCTAGACCCTCTGTAGGGAGCACAGCCTTGCTACCACCTTGCCTTCAGGCATCCCACCTCCACAACTGTGAGAGAATAAATTTCTATGGTTTTAAGCTAACAACTTTATGGTAATTTCTAACAGCAGCCACAGGAAACTAATACAGGACTCTAAAGAATATCTGTTTTCAGTAAATTAGGGAAATAAAGTTGCTGTTCAAATAAAATAAAGATACCATTGTATAAAAAAAAATTCTACAATAAACTACCTGAAATGCCTTTAGGGGTGACTAACTGTCCACAGAATACAATTGAAAAGCACCATGTTAAAAGCACAGTGGCTGACTGACGGCAAGTGAAAGATGGGGGCCCTTCGATACAGTTTGTTTTCACAGGATGAGCTGGGTTTTGCAGTATAAGAGTCTGACTTTTTGCATGTGGGCCATAAGCATCTTGGGATGAATGAGGTCAAGATAAAACTACCAGGTCCCTGTATCCTAATCAATGCATTACTCAACTGTAAGGATTTTAGTCGAGGGGGAAAATAATAAGACAAGAATTGGGAAAACCCTCTCACTAGTATCCCTTTTTACTGAACTCTTCCTGTCAGGAATTAACATGCTTCATTAAAATAAAGTGCTGCTTGCAAAGGGTGAATATTTTCTGTATAGGCTTTGCACAAATACTCAATAAAACTCAGTTGCCCAGCTCCCCTCATGTCCTGGATGCTCAGCTACCTCAGCTTCTCCAGCTTGTGATGTTGTCACAAATCTTCATTCTTAAAATAGTTTCTTAACCACCATTTCCCCTTGAGGAGGAATAATAATAGCCAACATCTTTCCTTATGAAACACTTGTCATAAACATGAAATGCAGTGTTCAATACATCCCAACTAATCTTTCATTTGCTCTGAGGATTAAAGCTGAATTTAACTTGATTATGCAGAAACTGATTGTCTATAAAAGAGACTGTAGGACCTTTTCTTCATCAGAGAGTTCTAATTATCTGTCCCCTAGGAGGGAAAAAATTGACATGGTGTCAGAAACAACAAGGAACTCATTTTCTATGACAAGCAAAACCGGGACTTACACTTGAAAGAGAAGGGAAGGTCTTGGCTCAGACAAAACAGGCTCCATCCAGCAGGGCTCTCTCTAAAGAGCAAAGACAAAATGTGTCTTGGGTGCCTCTCTATCTTCCTCCTTCCTTCCCACTCCCTGGCTTGCCTCTCTCCATTCCTCAAATGCCTGCTCGCTAGGTAACTAATGTTCCTACTAAGCACTTTACCAAAGACGCCTCTTTATAAAAAAATCTTGTTCTCAAAATGTATCTCTTTCCTTCTCTCAACAAAGCTTTCACATTAGACGTTCAACAAATAGCCTAACAAGCTTTCTTCTTAAAGATGAAGTGTGTGCGTCTTCCAGGAAGATGGAACTTCCTAAAAGGGATAAATCACCTCCAGTTGGAAAGCCCTGCAGGCAGCCACGCAATCTACTGGCGGAGCTCATTTATTTCCAAGAAAATAGACACCTGAATGGCTTATTGTCACATAGTCTGGCTTTACGTTTGGACACAGACCTCAGCTTTTCAAAGAAAAGAATAGAGTCACGCTTTGATACCTTTTTAACCCTAGATAATAGTCTATAAAACATATATGTACTTAAGCAAATACAGATTGATCAAAAGCAGGTACTGTCTTTCATTTTATCAATATAAGCTCACATCTCATATGGACATGGTTTGTGGCCCTCCAGAACAATTACAAAAGTAACATCAAAGATCACTTATCACAAGTCACCACAACACATGTAATAATAATTTTTAAAAAAGCTTGAAATATTGTGAATATTACCAAAGTGTGACACAAGAGACATACAGTGAATAAATGTTGTTAGGAAAATGGTATTAAATAGACATGTTCAAAGCAGGGTGACCACAAACCTCTCATTTGTTAAAAAAAGGAAAGAAATATCTGAGAAGGGCAATAAAAAAAAAGTATGCCTACATTTTAAGTTTTATGTTGTTTTTCTTACATTAAGCAATATCTTCTAATTAATATAAAGTATTATGTTTCTTCCTAAAATGTTTACGTAAAATTGGTGCCATGTTCCACACACAAACCCCTAACCACCTACCAGTTTCTATATATGTAACCTTGAATGAGTTTCATACATTAACATGACATTTTGTTATGGGTATTGAGGATTTTTAAAGAGGGAAGCAGCGTGATATGACTTGTTTTTAGGAAAAGAATTTTGTACCCATGATAGAAGATAAGATGTCAGATTCAAAGTTTTAGATTTGTATGCTTTGCTTAAAAGCAATATTACATTAGGTTCTGTTTAAATTTTTGGTATATTTATTCCTCTCTTCCTACTATTGTTTTTTATCTCATATCATACTGGCCCTGTTATAATGAGTTTCTTCTGGTAAACCACCTCTAATCGATTTTAGAGTAATATAAGCAAAATTAGCAAGAATAAATCATAAGGGACTGACAAACAACAGAATAAGATTCTAGAATTAATGGTAATGGTTGCACAACTTTGTGAATATACTAAAACAACACTAAATACTACACTTTACATGGGTAAATTTTATGGTATAGGAATTATAAAAGTATATGCCAATAAAAAATATTTTTAAAAGAGCATAGCAAAAGCACTATGCACATTGTCAAAATGTACTTTATAATTAACCAACTGATTTCACTGGTAACCAACCCACATATGGTGGACATAACAACTCTCAGTGATTTTGCTATTCTAGCTAATAGGATATCTTTGTACTTTTAAAGACTTATCTGATACGCCACAATGATTTTTTAAATATATTTTATTGATTTTTTACAGAGAGGAAGGGAGAGGAATAGACAGTTAGAAACATTGATGAGAAAGAAACATTGATCAGCTGCCTCCTATTCACCACCCACTAGGGATGTACCCACAACCAGGGTACATGCCCTTGACCGGAATCCAACCTGGGACCTTTCAGTCCTCAGGCTGACACTCTATTCACTGAGCCAAACCGGTTAGGACTACAATGATTTTTTTTAAAATACAACTTTCAAATTGAGCAACCTAATGATACAAATTTCTAAAGCAATACAATAAGGTATAAAGTATCTAATGCATGACTGCAAAACGTCACAGAAGATGGGTAATTTTAAAACAAATATAAAGTATCAGCAGGGATTTCCCAAGACAGAAATGCCAAACTTTCATAAAACAGAAGTTGGTCTTAAAGTAAAATAACTACAAAGAAAGAGACAACAAAACCACACGGAAAATTTATATTCTATTAATGAGGTGTAACTTCGCCATACGTGCACCAACTGTTCACAAACAACCTAATAAAAGCCACGGATGAACAAAGTCCCAGACAATAAGACCTGAAATATGAAAAGCCAATACTTTTTTATTGTGGTTCATTACTCTAACTTGAAGACTTTAGAGCTTCTAAAAAATACATCTGATTTCATTTTCAAGGAGGACTTTATTTTTTATTTTATTTATTGGAAGGTATCTTATCAAATTCTATTCTAATCCTATGTCTGTTAAGTGGAATTATAAAGTATCTTCGTTATAAGAAATTGATATTTCTGATTTTAATTTTCATATTTTTATTTTGGCAAGAAGCATTATCTTCCTTTTTCAGGTAGAAAACCTGAGATGGTAGACCAAACTTCCTAGATTCTTGGTACCTCTACTTCTTATTTTTCTTCTTTGAAGACTAATAAGTGGAAAATTCCATCTCAGATATTCTTTCTTCTCAGAAGGAAAGTCAGCTTAAAGTCTGATTACATGTGGGATAATTAAAATTTTAACCTAAAATCTGATTTGAGTTCACAAATGGTACTGGCACAATGGACACATCTTTTATAAAAATAACTCAAATGGATCACAGACTTGAACGTAAAATGTAAAGTTTTAAAACTTTTAGAAAAAAGCATAAGTTCTGGAGATCTAATGTATAGTATGATGACTACAGACAACAATATTGTATTACTTGAAAGTTATTAAGACAGTAGATTTTAAATATTATCACTAACAAAAAAATTGTAATTATGGGAGGTGATAAGAGGTGTTAACAAACCTTATTTTACTAGTAATTTTCCAATACATATGCGTATCAAATCTTTATATTGTACAACTTAAACTTACACAAGGTTATATGTCAATTATATCTCAATAAAGCTGAAAAAAATAATTTTACACCATTGGTAAAAATTAACTCAAAATGGACCATAGACCTAAATGTAAGAGTTAAAACTATAAAACTCTTTTAAAAAAATCATTGGAGGAAATTTGTGACCTGGAATCAGGCAATGAATTCTTAGAAACAATAACAAAAGCACCTAAGATACAAAACAAAACAAACAAAAAAAGATAAATCATACTTCACTGAAATGAAAAACCTTTGTGCTGCAGATATCACCAAGAAAGTGAAAACACAAGTCAAGAACAGTAGAAAATATTTGCAAATCATGTATCTGGTAAGAGGTTTATAACCAGCATATATAAAGGACTCTTATAGCTCAACAATAAAAAGATAACACTTTTTCAATCGTCAAAGAATTCAAATAGACATTTTTCCAAAAAAGATGCACCATATTCTCTTCATGTGCTTATTTCTTTATTTATATTAGAAAAATGCTACTTAAAGTCGCAATGAAATAACACAAGTTATCAGATTAGTATAGTAAAAAAATTAAGTGATAACAATTCTGGCAAGTACAAGTACATAGAGAAATTGGATCACTAATACTTTGCTTGTGGGAATGTAAAATGCTGCAGGCACTCTGGAAAAGAGCATGGTTGTTTCTTATAAAACTAAACATGCATTTCTCATATGACCTAGCAATTGCACTCTTGGGCATTTTTCCCAGAGAAAAGAAAACGAATTCCCACACAAAAACTTGTACATAAATGGTTATAGCAGCTTTATATGTATTAGTCAAAAACCGAAAACAACCCAAATATTCTTCCAATGGCTGAATTGTTCAAGTACTCTATCCACTCCACAGAATACTACTCCACATAAAAGGAATGGACCACTGATACACACAACAACTTGGATGTATCTCAAGGGAATCATGCTGACTTAAAGAAGACGATCTCAAAAGCTTACATACACAATTATTTTTAAAAACTGCAAGTGATAAAAAAAAATCATGCCTATCAGATTTCTGTATTTGCATAAACTTTCTGTGATGTAGGGAAGGTGTCTAATGCCTAGAATATTAACTGTTCTTTGTCCTCTGCGGTAAATGATTAAGACAATGGTTCCTAGCCCTGGATGTTTACCAAAAAAAAAAAAAAAAAAAAAAGGCAACATATTGCAAGATTCCATTTATATAATATTCTTTTCCCCCCCCCACACTGTGCCCCGGGTTTCTTTATAAAAATCAAAGTGATAGCTGATTAAAATCAAGAGCATCACTGAACTTCACCTTCCCGCCAACCAACTCCCCAAACTCCTGCCCCCACACCGTTTGTGCTCCCAATTCCATAGTGAGAAGAACTCAGTCTCAAAGCCCTGGGACTCTCTCGGGTTCTTTCCCTTGCTCCCCGTCCCGGGAAGGCAGCAGCTCAATTAGGATGCCTGGGAGATCCCACAGTGGTGACGGGCACAGCGGGGAAGTCCTCACCCTCAGGGAACTGGACTGTGGAGTACAGCGTAGGGAAGTGAGGGCCTATATAGCCTGGGCCAAAGTGGGGTCCTGGGGCCATACAGAAGGATACTGGTCCCCCTGAGAAAGGAGGCCTGGGAGCCTCAAGATCCTCTCGTTGAGAATAGTCACTGCTTGATGGTTTGCCTTCCTGGCGACGGCTGCAGAACCACACTCGGACCACGTCCTTCGCCAGCCTGAGCTGCTGGGCGAGGTGGCTGATCCGCTGCAGGGAGGGCTTTGGGCGCTGCAGGAACATGCTCTCCAGGCTGCCCCTCACTCGGTTCTCAATACTCCTCCGCTTTCTCTTTCGGGCCTGCATCAGGCTCTCTGCTTTGCCTGTCTCCTGCAGGGTCTCCTTGTTGTCAGCTGTCTCCATCCACTTCTGCAGCAGGGGTCACAGCTTACTTACACGTGTTCTTCTAACTGAGCTGCAGAGCCTCAAAGTGGCAGATGGTCGTCTGGCTGAACACCTTGCCAAAGAGATGGCCCAGGGTAAGCCCCCCCTCGGCCTGGGTGTACCCCAGGGTGATCCTCTTCGGCTTCAGGAGCTGGGCGAATTGCTCGAGGTCTTTCTCGTGTCCTCTTCCTCAGGATTGGGCTGCAGCTTCTCTTTCTCCAGCTTTAGGGTCCCACGCAGAGCAGTCCAGGGCGCAGGGGAGGCGCCCTCAGAGTTGCTCTCCACCCCGGCTCCTGCCTCGGCTTCGAGCTGGGGGGCCTCCAGGCCACCTTGGGGTCCCCAGCCCCACTCCAGCCTGTGGCCCACAGTAGGCCACCCCCCTGCAGAACTCAT
This sequence comes from Lasiurus borealis, assembly GCA_004026805.1. Taxonomy (NCBI): domain Eukaryota; kingdom Metazoa; phylum Chordata; class Mammalia; order Chiroptera; family Vespertilionidae; genus Lasiurus; species Lasiurus borealis. Next base: position 41,892 of record PVJN01011216.1, on the reverse strand, counting down.
ATAGCTGGAGGCATGGAGAAATCCCTCACACCTCGGTCCAGGCCCATCGCCTCCACCATGTGGGGAGGGGGGGAGGGTGGTGAGAAGGCAAAATCAGAAGCCAGGTGTCCCGCCATCGGAAGGACGGCACCCCAAGCTGGGGGCCTGGTGGAAGGAGCCATTTATATAGTATTCTTACAAGGACAAAGCTAGTGAGCAGATCGGTGGTTGCCAGGAGCTAGGACAGGGGTTTGGGAAGAGAGGTGGCTATGGCTAAAGAAGGGTGACATAAAGGAGTCTGGTGTTGATGGATCTATTCTGTATCTCAAATGTGGTCCCATGAATCTATATTCATGTGATAAAATTGCACAGAATTCTACACACACACGTACACTCACAAATGAACACGTATAAAACTGCTGAAATATGAATAAGCACTGTGGATTATGGTTGTGAAAAGTACTATAGTTTGTAAGATGTTACTCGTGGGGAAAAATGAATATCACTGTACTAATATTATTTCATAACTATTTCTTAAATCTGCAATTAACTCAAAATTTAAAAATCAAAAATTTAAATACAGTCTAAAGACCTAAAGAGATGATGAACAGGAAAAAAAAAAACACACAAACGGGAGCTTTTACAATAGTAGGTTGGGTACACAAAAGGCTATTATCAGATACGTGATCATTGTTTTTATACATTTGATATTACTGGGACTGTGGTGCATATTTCACTGACCGTGACCCTCAGAATTCTAGTGCTGACGAATACAATTACCTGTGACTACAAAGGAGAAACTGGCACAAAGTCTGTGTCAGTTGAGGCTGTGCGGTGAGATTGTTGAGGAGATCAGATCACAAATTCTAAGACCTCATTACCATAAACACAAATAATGTAATGCTAGACTAAATGATTATAAAATCTTCCCCTCCCTAACTGGAAAGTAAAATGATTTATAATAAATTAAAAACTGAAGGTAAAATGGTCTACATTAAGAGTTATCAGTGAAATGCAAACATATTTATAGGATATTTAAGATTAATATTTGTTCCATGAGAAAAACATCATAATTGGTTTTGTTTCCATGAGGACACTGGCCTAAGTCACAGGAATATATTGAATGCTTTGGCAGAAACTGTTGCTACATTGCTGAATTCATTTCTTAAGTCTAATAATTTTTTATGGAGTCTTCAGGGTTTTCTATGTACAGCATCATGTCATCTGCGAATAAGGACACTTTTACTTCTTTTCCAATTTGGATGCCTTGTATTTCTTCTTATCTAATTGCAATGCTAGTACTTCCAGTACTATATTGAACAGGAGTGACGAGAAAGCATCCCTGTCTTGTTCCTTTTCTTAGGGGAAATGGTTTTAGTTTTTGCCCATCGAGTATGATGTCGGCTGTGGATTTGTCATATATGGCTTTTATTATGTTGAGGTATGATCCTTCTATTCCCACCTTGCTGAGAATTTTCATCAAGAAAGGATGTTGGATTTCATCAAATGCTTTTACTGCATCAATTGATATGACTGTGATTTTTAGTTCTCAATTTGTTTATGTGATGTATCACATTTATTGATTTGTGGATATTGTACCATCCCTGCATCCCTGGGATAAATCCTAATTGGTCATGGTGAATAATCTTTCTGATGTACTGCTGAATCCAGTTTCCTAGAATTTTATTGAGGATTTTGGCATCTATGTTCATGAGAGATATTGGCCTGTAATTCTCTTTCATTGTGTTGTCTTTATCTGGTTTTGGTAGTAGGGTGATGCTGGCTTCATAGAATGAACTTGGAAGTGTCCCTTCCTCTAATTTTTTAGAATACTTATGAGGATAAGTTTTAGTTCTTCCTTGAATGTTTGGTAAAACTCCCCTGTGAAGCCATCTGGCCCCGGTCTTTTGTTTGCTGGAAGCTTTTTGATGGCTGCTTCAATTTCTTTCATAGTTATCGGCCTATTGAGATTTTTACATTCTTCCTGATTGAGTTTTGGAAGGTGGTATTTTTCTAGGAATATGTCCATTTCTTCCAGGTTGTCTAGTTTGTTGGAATAGAGTTGTTTATAGTATTTTTTTTTAAACAATCTTTTGTATTTCAGTGGGGTCTGTTGTTATTTCACCTTTCATTTCTGATTTTATTTGGATCCTCTCTCTTTGCTTCCTGGTAAGCTTGGCTAGAGGTTCATCAGCCTTGTTTATCCTTTCAAAGAAGCAGCTCTTGGTTTCATTGATCTTTGGTGGTGTTTTGTGGGGTTTTTTTTGGTCTCTATGTCATTTATTTCTGCTCTGATCTTTATTATCTCCTTCCTTCTGCTCACTCTGGGCTTTTCTTGTTACCCTCTTTCTAATTCTTTAAATTGTAGAGTTAGATGATTTACTACCATTTTTTTCTTATTTTTTTTGAGGCAGGCTTGTAGAGCTATAAATTTCCCTCTCAGGGCTGCTTTTATTGTGTCCCATAGATTTGGATTGTTGTGTTTTTTATTGTCATTAGTTTCCAGGATGATTTTAATTTCTTCTTTGATCTCTTTGGGTTCCAATCATTTTTTAATAGCATACTATTCAGCTTCCAAGTGTTTGAATTTTTTGAATTGTTTTTATTGTAATTTATTTCTAATATTATGCCATTGTAGTCTGAGAAGATGCTTGATATGATTTCAATATTCTTGAATTTGGAGACTTTGCCTGTGACCCAATATGTAGTCTATTTTTGAAAATGACCCATGTGCACTTGAGAAGAACATATATTCTGTGGATTTGGGATGAAATGTTCTGAAGATGTCAATTAAGACAATCTATTCTAGTGAGTCACTTAGGATTTCTGTTTTTTGTGGGTTTTTTTTTCACTGATTGTCTAGAGGATTTATCAAGTGATGTCAGTAGTGTATTAAAGCCCCCTACCATGATTGTCTTGTTGTCGATCTCTTCCTTGATATCTTTCAGGAGTTGTTTGTTTGTTTGTTTATGTATTTGGGTGTTCCTGCATTGATAAAACCTTGTTTTTCAGGGTTATATCATTTGCTGTATTGATCTCCTTAATAGTATGAAGTGGCCTTCCTTATCTCATTATGGCCTTCAATTTGAGGTCTATTTTGTCAGGTATAAATATTGCTACCCCAGCTTTTTTTTTTTTTAATTTCCATTTGGCTGAAAGATATTTTTCCATTCCTTGATTTTCAGTCTGTGTGAGTCTCTTGTTCTGAGGTGGGTCTCTTGTAGAGAGCAAATATATGGGTAATTTTTTAAATCCATTCAGCCACGCGATGTCTTTTGATCAGAGCATTTAGTCCGTTTATGTTTAAAGTTACTTGTTTGTAGCCATTTTTATTTTTGTGCCTGTGTTCCTTATTACTTTTTTATTTCTTCTTTTCACACCAGTCCCTTTAGTATTTCTTGCATTTCTGGTTTGATAATGATAAACCTCCTTCGCCTTTTTTTGTCAGTGAAGCTCCTTATTTCCCCTTCAATTTTGAATGATAGCTTTGCTGGATAGAGTATTCTTGAATTCAGTCCCTTGCTTTGCATCACACTGTAAATTTACTTCCCTTCTTTTCTGGCCTGATGTTTTCCTGTTGAAAAATCACCTGATAACCTAGTGGGAGATCCCTTGTATGTAAGTTTTCTTCTCTCTCTTGAAGCCTTTAAGATTGTTTCTTTGTCCTGAACATTCGCCATTGTAATTATGATGTGTCTTGGTGTGGGTTTTTTGGGTGCATCTTGTTTGGGACTCTCTGTGTTTGTGTAACTTTTTTCTTTCCCACATCAGGGAAGTTTTCTGACATTATTTCTTCAAATAGCTTTTCTAACCCTTGTTCCTCTTCCTGTTGTTCTGGCACCTCTATCATTCATACGTTGCTTTGTTTCATGTTGTCCATAGCTCCCTTAGGCTCTCCTCCTGTCTTTTAATTTTTTTTCTCCAACTGCAGTTCATTTTGGGTGTGTTTTGCTTCCCTGTCTTCTAATTTGCTAATTTGGTCTTCCACTTCTAGTCTATTATCAAAACTTTCCATGGTGTTTTTTATTGCAGCTATATCACGCTTCATTTCTTCTTGATTCTTATATAAGTTGTAGATTTTTTTCAGCCATCTGGTTTATGAACTGTATGACCCTTATTCTGAATTCTTTTCCTGACATAATGCATGCCTCTGTTTCACTTAGCTGGCGTTCTGGCAATTCCTCCTTTTCTTTCCTTTGAGAGTTTGTCTACCCATTTTTTATATGGATCTAGATGTCGAGTCATGCAGGGGTTGCTCCTTGGGTGGCAGTGGCTTTTCAGGTTGCAGTTGCACCTCAGGTGGTCACAGCAGCGGCTGCTCCTCAGTTGGCAGCGGCTCCTCGTGTGGGTGCTGTTCGTAGCAGTGATGGCTCCTCTGGCTGGTGGGGGGAGGTTGCTTGGACAGGAGTAGGCTGATCACGAGACTGCTGCTCCTCAGATGGTGTCGGGCTGTGTGCAGCTGCTGCTCCTCCAATGAGGGCGGGTTGCTCATACAGCTGCTGTTCCTCGGATGGGTATGGGCTGCATGGGCCTGTTGCTCCTCAGCCATGAGCGGGCTGCTTGTGCGGCTGCTGCTCCTCAGATGGGGGTGGGCTGCTCACGTGGTTTCTGTTCCTTGGACAGGGGAGTGGGCAGTTCACACAGCTGCTGTTCCTTGAACAGGGGCAGGCCATGTGAGGCTGCTGCTCTTCGGCCTGCGATGGGCTGCTTGGAGGAGCTGCTGCTCTTTGAACAGGAGCAGGCTGCTCACGTGTCTGTTGCTTCATGGTCGCAGTGCCCTGGGCTAAAGGGTTGGGCCAGTCAGAAGGGAGCATGCTTTGGAACTCACAGGAGCCTGCACCCAGGGTGGCTGGAGACTTAGTGACTGTGGGACCACAGCAGATAGGTTCCTGGCAGAGTCCCAGGAGTTATCTGAGGACACCCTGGGTGGAGGTGAGGCTGGGCTCCCAGTTACAGCAGCTCGCCTCTCCAAAAAGTCAAGGCCTCTGAGGAAGAGCCAGCCTCCTAGTACTGTATGCAATAGTAGCAGAAGTTGCCTAGTTAGATAAACCCAGTTAGCCTGCCCCCAAAGGTCCTGTAGAATCTAATATTTTCTCTCTCTCTCGCTCTCTCTCTCTCTCTCTCTCTCTCTCTCTCTCTCTCTCTTTCTCTCTTTGTCCTGAACATCCCTCACTCATGCTCTCTCCCTTACTGCCACCTTCTTCCTGCCTCTGCAGTTGTGTCTGGGGTGTTATTGACCTGTTCGTGGATGGAATTTCCTAATATTTACAAAAAAGCTAAGACCGGTTTGGCTCAGTGGATAGAGCATCGGCTTGCAGACTGAAAGGTCCCAGGTTCGATTCCGGTTGGGGGCATGTACCTTGCTTGCGGGCACATCTCCACTGTGGGGTGTGCAGGAGGCGGCTGATTGACGTCTCTCTCTCATCGATGTTTCTGACTTTCTATCTCTCTCCCTTCCTCTCTGTAAAAAATCAATAAAATATATATATATAAATATATTTACAAAAAAATGATTTTAAAATGGTATAAAATAGCAAACAAAATGAAATGATGGAAAAATAATGCGAAAAGAAATAGAAAAATAAAGCAACATACAAAAAATAATGAAAATAAAGGAAAAAATATAACAAAATAAGAATAATAAAATTAAAAAAAAATAAAATTGAAAAAGTGAAGTGTCATTCCTCTCTGGCTGGCTTAAGATCCCAGTCTTCTGTACTGTCTGCAGTTTCTCAGTTTCCTGTTGCTGGGACTGAAGGCCTCTCTTTAGGCCAGTCCCTGTGGACTTTCAGGGACTATTCAGTTTGTTTGTTGTTTTTTAAATCCTTTGTACCACTCAGGGTGTATCCTGGGTGTGGCTGTATTGATGGCCTGGAGAGGGAGGGGCTCTCTCTTTAGGAGAAAATGGCTGCCCAGGTCCTAGTCTCTGGTATGAATTAGCTCCAGATTCGCTGCCACTTCTGACCCTCTCCTCTCCTCAGCTTCCCCACAGACTCCACAAGTTCGCACCTTCTCCTGCACCTCAGCCACGGGGAGTGTCCATATCCAGAAGGTCCTATGAACTAGGTTCAGTGAAGAAAAGTACAGACACAGAGAGGGGAAAGACTGCATCTCTGCGAGCTCCTCTCCTGCTGGCACTGCAAAGTCTAGCCAGCCCTTCAGGCTGCCCCCTCTGGGCTCAGTCTTCAGTGACTGTGGACCCAGATCTAGAGTCCCCTGCCACCAGCAGTCCTGCGGACCTCTCCATTCCCCAGTCAGACACTGTGCCTCAGGTCCGTGCAGTTTCCCTCTCTCTGACCCTCTGGGCTCAGAGATCTGGCAGATCTCTCCTGCCAGGTCCTTGATTTTACCTTTCTCCAGGGGTCCTCTGCCCATCCCGGATGCAAACTGTCTCACCAGCTGAGTCTCCTTCGCCAGTTCCGGGTGGATGTTATTTGTTTCAGCTGCTCATTCTAGCTGCTCCAGGACAAGGCTCGGGACACGTCCATCTATTCTGCCACCATTTTCTTATTCTCCATTTTTAATGATGAAAAGCTGAGGCTCACACAAGATAAGGGTCTGGAATCTGAAGAAACATATTCCTTTACACCCCCCCCCTTTTTTTTTTTTGCTCAGAAATACTCTCTACTGCTTCTACTCTGTATTTCAGCAGGTCTCAAAAGTTTCTAGGCTGAGACACCCTTAAAAGCATATTTGTGTTTTTACCCATACTCCGTCACTATGTGTCTCAGAGTAATTCCACTTACATAGAGAGAAAATTCCACCCACAGGACTCGAAAAATGACAAATAGTCATAGTAACACACTCAAGTCACTCAGGTAGTAAGTGGCAGAGGGAAGGTTTGAAATCAAGTTTTTCTGGCTCCATTTCTGGCTATATGATCTACTTCCCTATACTCCTGCCACTAATATGATCTAAAATTACACATTAATTTTAGATGTTTAAAAGTCTTCTATCAATGTCTCACCCTTCAAAAAAATTAAATTCCATTTCAATAATTTGTGAGATACAGAATAGGAAGGTCAAGAGTAAAAAAAAAAAATTTTTTTTAAAGAATTATTACCTAATATTTGGAGAAATTCCTTTATAACTTTTTAAGCACCGTGGAAACTACTCTGGAAAAAAAAAATGGAGTAAAGAGGATTCTAAACAGTCTTGGCTCTGAGTTATATCCCTTTTAAGTCTGAAAAAGCCAGACAAACATTTAGGCAGAAAAGGAAAATACATATACTTTTAGTTAAATGCTGAGTGAGAAGTAGGCCACATCTCATTTTTTCTGTCCCAAAGTGCTTAATTTAGAATCGGATTTTAAAAACAATCCTCCACAGGCCAGGTTTGGCCCTTCCAATTGGCACCTGGACATCCAACTCTTGTGACAATCTGGAACAACCTAAAATAGCTTTGGGTATTCAAACCATCTTGCAGTAAGAAAGGTCAGGTTTGAATTAATGTATTTTAAGACTGAGAAATGGTTTTATACAAGTCTTAAAAGAGAATAGGAAAAGTAAAGGGAAGAATGAAAAATAAGGAGCTGACCCTACATTCCCATCAGAAGTGAAGACAGCGCTTGCTCACAGTTCTTTTCACAATCTTCCATCCTAAGGGGCTGTGTGCCACTTCGGCTCTAACTATAAAGCCATTTCTTGCATTTTCCACTCATTCCTGTCCAAGAAACTTCACTGTTTAGCCATTTTCCACAGAATAAAGTCCAAATTCCTTTGCCTGGCATTCAAAGTGTTTTTCAATTTAAATTCAACTTACCTCTCCAGCTTTATTTCCCAAAAGTATTTTCCTTCATGAATTCTCTATTAGGGGCCAAACAGATCTACTCACGATGGAAAAGGCAGGCATATTCCAGCCTAGCAGCCTTTTGTAATGCCACCAGCATCCCTTCTAACCTTATCCACTTGGCTAAATCCTTCCCATCTCCAGGGACTAGCTCCAGGTCCAGGCCCCCATCCCCAACTACCACAGAAAATCCTTTCTCAGTTATGTAATCGTATAATTCATTTGAGACTCATCATAAGCACTCTCATATCAATATTTATTTCTCTTATTTCTACGCCTTAACCCCTTCACATAGATCTTAAGTTCCCTGAAGAGAAGGGCTTCAGTCTTCTTTATCCCTATATTTTCCATAACACCTAACCAAGAGAAAATTAATGTTACATGAGTTTCAGCTAATAGGATTTTTAAGCACTCATGCAAGGTTGCTAAGCAAATTGCTATCTGTAAGCCAAAGGGAGGACTATACATCATTGGAAATTTTCAGTATTTCGTTGTTTCCACATTTCACAATATAAGACAATAGTTTCTTTAATCCCTTTAATCAAAATAAAACTAGAGAAGTCCCGATGTGTTATCAAGCCAGGAAAGTGTAACTACTGAAGACAAAGCTATTTGCACTTGCTGAAAAAAGCAGCAATAAGTTTAATCTCAGCAAGTAGGTTTCTCTGCTTGACTCAACATAAAATATAAGTGTGCTGCACCCTGCAGTCTATGCAAGAAAAGAATTATAAGAAAGCCTATTCAAAGACTAATCAATGTTTGGGCAGGAAATAATTGTCCTGCTGTTTTAAAATGCTAATCAATTTCCCTCTTATTATTGTCATTACACACTAAGAATTCACAATTGAGTTGAACCTAAAATCACCATTTTGTATTTGGAACTAGAGTTCTGCATTCATTTTCCTTATCCTAGAATCAGAATAATGTGAGTGTCTATAATAATCTGATCTTTGGATCCTCTGAAAATAACCTCTATAAAGATAGTTAACCATGTTCATTGGGTCCTACCTGTGAGAATATGGCTGAGCTCTGGAAGAGGTGTTAAGAGACAACCTTTCAAGCTCCTTTCTAAGAAGCAAGCTACCAGGGGAAAAACAAACAAAACAACAAAAAACAACAAGTGAAGTCTTAGACTCTGGGAATTCTAGGCTGACCCACAACATGTAGATCCAAATTTCCAAGACCAGATAGCCAACCTCCATTTCGGCCCTGTCCATACTGGGACAATTCCAGGTTCAAATACCTAGTAAGCAAATGGTCATACCAGGTTTTTCTATGGATTCCAGAACACTCGAGTAGATCTTAGGGAACACAGTGAAGACTGGTATTCAACAAAAATTCCCCAAACTGACACACATCTCTACCCCCAAGGAGAATTCCAGAAATACTTCAATTTCAGTGCATTCTTAGGACTATGCTTTAAAAATATTCATGGGGTTTTCCAAAGGTGTTGCCAAAGGAAACATTGTAAAGGTGCCAGTAATAAATAAAGTCTGGAAACACTACTTAAACATGTGTTTCTGCTGGAGGTCACCCATTAGAAGATAAAAATGTTCTGGAAAAACGTTCTCTTAAAAAGAAATCAATTTACCTTCACCTAAACCAGCATTTCCCAAGCTTATCTGAAATCCTATTAATACTTCCATGGGGCTATCCCTCTGTACCTCATGATTTTTATACACTATATATCTCACCTCTACTACTAAAGAAATTCAAATAGGCATACATTCAAGGTATAGTTTTGGTGTCACTTAGGGGAAGTCCCTCCAAAGGGCCTCCCCAAAGTGACATTCACTATTTTGATAAATTTGCCATAGTATAGCGTCTGGCCCCGAGCTGTGCAAGTTCAAAACCGAGTTTGTCAGCACACCAGAGATTCCAAATTTCACTAGCAGATTCCTAGTAGCCACCACCATAGGTACCATACTAGTATGTCAATTTATCAAATTATAATTAGCAATCAGCAGTCACAGAAACATCTATATTCCATCCTGACAACCCAACCACTGCCTCCCTCTGGTAGATACATTTGGAAAGCCAAAATGTATAAAGAAGGTGAACACAGACCAGCCACTGTGGCTCAGTGGTTGAGCATCAGCCCAGGCATCAAGAGATCACAAGTTTGATTCCCAGTCAGGGCACATGCCGGGGTTGCAGGCTCGATCCACAGTAGGGAGCATGCAGAAGGCAGCCAGTCAATGTTGATGTTGCTCTCTCACCCATGTTTCTATCTCTCTCTCCCTCAAATCAATAAACTGATATTAAAAAAAAAGAAAGAAAAGAAAACGTGAGCACACGATTGGAGGGGAGGGGTATGGATAATTGCATTATTAATGGCATCAGACTAAGAAGGCCTGGTGTGACCATCTCTCCATACCTTCTTTTAACAATAAACCATCACACTAGTTAAGTAAAAGATTGGCCTGGGAGTATAACAAGATTTTACTTCTCCTTAATCTCTAGCAGCCCTAAAACATCTCTCCAATTCTGGAGGTGGGCGGTTGCTGTCTTTTCCATTTTATCTTTAGTATAGGAAAAAAATATTATAAAGCTGGGTTATTTTTTACAATCCAGTCATACAATCTAAGTAAAAGCAGTGATTTAGTTAGGCAAACACAGCTTCAAAACAGGATCCCCCAAAATCTCTCTTTTAAGCAAGCCCTAAGCCCCTCCAAATAGAAACCTGTAGCTCCTTCTGTATCATAATCCTTAACATCCATTGGCAAGTCTTGCCCCTATTCCATCTCTTGCTAGGGCTGTCCTTCTCAAAGATATTAAAATTAGGTACACTGCTATGGCTTCTTCCCATGACACAGTAACTTGGTTACTTCCAATGTTTACCTTTAGAAAATAAGGTTTTTAATTTTTTTTTCTTAAGGACTGAAAAGAATTTAATTATTTAGTCCACAGGTTTTATTTAGTCCATACGGTATTTTTTTATTGTCACTATCAAAAAAAAATCCAGATTTGCAGGTCCTCCTAAATATAATGAGCAAATATAATGAATGACATAAGGAAATCAACCTGTGAGTCCACCATTATTAAATTTTTTAAATGTGCTTAAGTAAAATAAAGTAAGTAAACTTAATAATAAGTACTAATGATATAAGAATAGGGATGATGCCCACACCAGTTTTGCTCAGTGGATAGAGCATCAGGCCTGCAGACCAAAGGGTTCCAGGTTCGATTACGGTCAAGGGCACGGACCTTGGTTGCAGGCTCCTCCCCAACCTGGGCTCTGGTGGGCACTCGTGGAGGAGGCAACCAATCAATGTGTTTCTCTTACATTGATGTTTCTCTCTGTCTTTCCATTCTCCCTAAAAATCAATGGGGAAATATCCTCTGATGAGCATTAAGAAAAAATAAAAATACAAAAGAGTAGGTGTGGCAACCAGAAAGGGAAAAAAATATCAATTATTTAATGTAGGAAATGCTGCTTTAGAATGTAGGGCAAGAGAACTCTGACTCTTAAGGGGAAAAATAAGCTTTCATGTCTTCTTCCTCCAGCAGAGCTAACGTCTCCTTAGGAAGAGAAGTGGAATACCAATTTGCATTTACAGAACATTATTTAGGGCTTTCATAATAGTTAACAAATGAAACTTAAAAAAATCCACTGAGAGATCAAAAGGAAACCAACCAGTCTAATGAACCTAAAATGCTTGGAATGTACATGGTAATAACTAAGAGTATTTGGTTGACTAAAGCTTGCCAACTCAAGGAGTACATTCAGAAAGCACAGGTGTGCAACCTCCATGAGGCAAATCTATTATGCACAGGGAGTGAGATGAAGGAGGAGAGCGGAAGACAAAGATGACACTGGAGTTCCATTGTTGGCCCTGCCACAGGTGAAGCATGTGACTTTAAGTGCTATGGACTAAATGTTTGTGTTTCCACCCAAAATTCATATGTTGTAGCCATACTCTCCAATATAATGGTATCTGAAGGTGAAAACTTTGGGAGGTAATCAGTTTCAGAAGAAGTCATGAGGATTGGGCCCATGTAATGGGATTAGTGCCCTTAAAAGATGAGAGGAGACCAGAGCTCGCTCGCTCGCTCTCTCTTTTTCTCTTTCTCTCTCTCTTTCTCTCTCTCTCTCTCTCCCATATGAGGATATAAGAAAGCCTCACTGGACACCAAATATGCTGACACCTTAATATTGGACTTCCCAACCTCCACAACAGTGAGAAATATATTATTTGTTGGTTAGGACACCCAGTCAATGGTATCTAGTTACAAAACAGTCCAAATGGACTAAGACTCATTTAGCTTCTCTGCAACTGTGAATCACAAAAACCAAAATTTTAGAGCTGAAAAACTCAATCTAGCCCCCTATATTTTACAAATTATGAAAATGAAATTAAATGACTTGTTCAAAGGCATATACTTTGTTGCTAAAGAGCTACACAATTAATACTAGAGCAGAAGGCTCCTGAGTCCCCTGGCCAGCATCCCATGTCTCCCTTAGCCATCTCCTTTGCCTGAAATTCCCTTTTACACCACCCCTTCAGTTTCTCTTTAAACTCTATCATATCTTAAGGCCCAGTTCAGTGACATCTCTGAGGAGGCAGAGTTCTGTCTGTTCTTCTCCATCCCCATAATTCACAGCAGTGTATCCATTCCGAGAGTAAAACACTTCACCACTATAGTAAAACACTATACTCTGGATGGTTAACTTTGCGTCCCTTTCCTCAATACATTGTGCATTCTCTGAATAAAATAAAGCCTTACTCATCTTTATATCTTTAATAAAGCCTACTGCACATTATAATGTAGATTTACATTTGATTTATAATGAAAATACCATATTCCAAACTAATCAACATATGAACAAGTTACTATCATTAACTACATAAGAGTGTATGTAGTTAATTTCCCAGGTGGAGTTCACTAAGAGTTGAGGAGAGGCTGCCAACATTGGCCTGGATTTAATCTTTAGATTTAATCTTCACAACAACCTGTAAGTAGGTACTATTATATCCATTTCACTGATGACAAAACCAAACCTCAGAGAGTTTAAGTCTCATTAACATAGGTGGTAAATAGGATGAAGCTGGTCTCATACCTCTACTCATTGCTTCACACAGATACCAAACTTCTCACAATCAGGCTGTCCAACCCTAGAGAGTGGCCTAACAGATTAGAGGACAAAAGACAAAACAAAACAAAAACTCCCCTCCTGGCTGGTGTGGCTCAGTTGGGCATCATCCCATGCACCGAAAGGTTGTTGGTTTGATTCCCAATCAGGGCACATGCCTGAGTTAGGGGCTCAATCTCCAGTAGGGGGTGTGCAGGAAGCAGCAGATCAGTTTCAATGTTTCTCTCTCTTTCTCCCCCCTCTTCCTTCTTCTCTTTTTTTTCTCCCCCTCTTCCTTCTTCTCTCTCTTTTTCCCCCTCTTACTTCTTCTTTTTCTCAAAAAATCCATTTTTTTAAAAAAACTAAATCAGTTCCCATGAACTAGTGACACAGAGGCCATAGGTACCTGCCCCTCATCCTTTCTGCACCCGTCTTTGTGTAACACGGGTCGTGTTGGCTGGCTTAGATTAACTTGGAATATAGTTATCTGAAACAGAGTGTCTTACTTATATGATTTTGAGCTGTTTACACTTAATGCCACTCAAATTAGCATGATGGTCAACATGAAGGATGGCTGACAAAAAATAAAATAAAACAAACAAAAAACAAAAAAATAAAACTTCTATTTCTCATCAACTCATATTTGAACCATACCTAATATTCTCTTCCTGCAACTCATTACTAATTTTTATTAAAAAGTTAATTAAGACCACACATAGTTTGGTTCTTAATCATGTGGCCACTAATGAAAACCTAAGTTCTCCCTGGCCTGGCAACCCACGAAACATGTTGAACAAATGCATTCAATGCATCCAATATTAAACCCTTTTGGGTGCTGGCCATCACTGGTACTGCTCAACTGAATTCCCCCAACACTTAACATAGCTCTGACATGGAACAGGAATTTGGAATATGTTTGGATTTATAATCTCTGCTAAAGTGGGTACTTAAAAAGCTCCTTTAAATAGTTCTTAAGTTTACTACTGCTATAAAGTCATGCATGCTTACAGTAACAGAAATAGACTATGTTTAACCTATTTAAAATAGTTTGACATTGCATGAGAAAATATTATATCAATATTCACAAGAAAAAAAAGTTCTGAGTGCAATTTTTAGGTCTTCATTTTCCCCACTGCAGAATATATAACTATAGACAGGACAGGATCTGACCTATCAATCTCATGTGGATCTCAAGATAAAAAAATTCAACAACAGTTCAGCCAGTGTATCACAGTGGCTGGGTATTGACTCATGAACCGGAGGTCACAGTTCGATTCCTGGTCAGGGCACATGCCCGGGTTGCGGACTCCATGCTAAGTGGGACGTGCAGGAGGCAGCAGATCAATGACCCTCATCTTTTTTTTTCCTCTCTCTCTCCCCCTCCCTACCTCTCACCAAAATCAATAAAAACATTTTTAAAAAATTTTAGCAATAAGTGGAAAGACCTCAGAGTCTAATTTTCAGGGCAACAAAAATGATGGTTCAACTTATTCTATGTGAATCCAAACTTCTCCAGTCCACTTAGAAAAACTAAATATTTAACTTTTAGGGTTAGGTGGCAACCCTATGAAATATTCTCACTCCTAAGAAAAGTAAAGTTTACAAATGACTCCTCAAGGCTTTGTTCTACCTCAACTTACATATCCATAGGAAAATGTATAGTTTTTCTTTCAGGTCTAGTGCTAGAGTGTAGTTTAAAGCTTAGGGTCAATCCCTCCTTGGGAAGGACACTGGGGGAAATGAGCTAATCTGTGCAAAGCACTGGCATAGCATTGACATTCAATAAGTAACAATAATGACAATGACAAAAAAAAAATGAGCATGAAAATGATGAAGATAACAAAAGAAAAATCCTTAAGTTTCATTTTAAATTAAGCTTAAAAAAAAAAAAAAGCAACGCCTATACAGAGAGCAAGGTCAGCTCACAAAGCCAAGATTCCTTATGTCAGGCTTTTGAAATCCCTTCTTGTTTTCTCAACTGCCTTAAGGACTCCAGCCCTGTGTATGTGACAGGACAGCCCATTTGAATTTCCCAGGGCTGAGAAGCGGTTGCCAGGCAGCCCCTTTGCAGGTTGAGGTGTGGTGTGTGAAGGACAACCTGATGTGTTAGGAATCAGGCCAGGAGTGGCATGCTGATGAGACCAAAGCTGGAGGTCTTTGTTGGCTTTAATGAACTGGAAAAGATCTGTGTGTTCTTCCCGTACCTCTCACCCCCTGGTAAACCGGAGCTGCTGCTCTCATAATAACTCTACCTCCCAAACCCCTCTTAATACTCAGCCATATCTCTGCCAGCTGACAAGTAGAACTGACAGGCTACAAATGAAATCCTGTACCAGCCTGTCTACCTGCAGGATGTGAAGGGAGTTAAGTGAGGCAAGAAGGAAACAGAAGGCCCCTGATAAGGGACTATCAGCCTTTTTTTTTTTTCAAAGTAGATGGGGAAAGAGTAAGCTGTAGCTGATGTCCACTTAGAAACATGAAAACCAAAAGGGCCTCTCTCTGCACTAGTTTATTTTTTTCCTGTCTACAAGAGAAGTACTTTATTTTTTTAAATTGTATTATTTATTAAAGTATAATTGACATATACGTAATATTATATTAGTTTTAGTGTACAACAAGGTGATCTGATATTAACATACCTTACAGTGTAATCACCACAATAATTAGTAAATGACTGTCATCATACAAAATTATAATATTGACTATTTTCCCTTGAGCTGTACACTACATCCCAATGATATTTATTTCCTAATTAGGAGTTTGTACCTCTTATTTCCCATCACTTTTTTCATCTATCCCCTCAACCTCCTACCCTCTGGCAACCGTAAATTTGTTCTCTGTATCTACTGAGTCTGTTTCTGTTTTGTTTTATTTTATTTGTTCATTTCTTTTGTTTTACATTCCATATAAATGTGAAATCATATGGTATTTGTCTTTCTCTGTCTGACTTACATCATTTCACGTAATTATCCTCTAGGTCCATCCACATTATTTTTTTCTTCTTGATAGCGAAGTAATATTCCATTGTGTACCTACAGACCACAACTTCTTTATCCACTTATTTATGAACACCTAGGTTGCTTCCATACCTTGGCTATCCTATCTAATAAAAGAGTAATATGCAAATTAACCATCACTCCATTACACCCACAAGCCACATCCACAAGCCATGCCACCAGCCCATAAGAAGCTAGTATGCAAATTAACCCAACCAAGATGGCTACAGCTACAGAGAGAGCAGGAGGGAGACTTGGGTTTCCCTGGCAATGCAGGAAGTCAAGCTTTCCGCACATCCTGATGGGCCCAGACCTCCACTCAAGGCTACAAAGTTTCAATTATAGAAGTTAAATAAATCCCAACAAAAATGGCAGCAGCCACGGAGCTGGAGAGAGCAGGAGGCTAGGGTTGCCCTGGGGGATGGAGGAAGCCAAGCTTCTACAGCTCTGCTCTGCCTTGGCCTCTGCTCAAGACTACAAAGTTTCAATTATAGAAGATAAATAAATCCCAACAAAAATGGCTGCCACCATGGAGCGAGCAGGAGGCTTGGCTCTGCTCAAGGCTAGAAAGTTTCAATTATAGAAGATAAAAAATCCCAGATACCAGGGCCTTTGCTTGGGTCACCGGGGGGAGGAAGGGTGGCTAGCCTGCAAACCACCACAGGCTCCTCACCCAGGCCACCACATGCCCTAAGAGAACACCCACCCTAATCCAGGACACCCTTCAGGGCAAACCAGCTGGCCCCCACCCATGCAACAGGCCTCTATCCTATCTAATAAAAGCATAATATACAGATTGACCATCACTGCAACACACAGATGGCTGCCCCATGTGGACAAAGATCCTGCCTCCATGTGGACACAAGATGGCTTGCAGGGAAGGACAGTTGGGAGGGACCAGGCCTGCAAAGGAGGGCAGTTGTAGATGATCAAGCCTGCAGGGGAGGCAGTTAGGGGTGACCAGGCTGGCAGAGGAGGGAAGTTGGGGGTGACCAGGCCTGCAGGGAAGGGCAGTTGGGGGGTGGGCAGGCCTGCAGGGGAGAGCAGTTAGGGTGGACCAGGCCTTCAGGGGAGGGCAGTTAGGGGCTAACAGGCTGGCAGGGGAACAGTTAGGCATCAATCAGGCTGGCAGGGGAGTGGTTAGAGGGTGACCAGGCTGCCAGGCAGAAGCGGTTAGAGGCAATCAGGAAGGCAGGGAGGCGAGCAGTTGGGAGTGAGCAGTCGAACATCCCTCGAGGGGTCCCAGATTGGAGAAGGTGCAGGCTGGACTGAGGGACACCCACCCCATACATGTCTGCATATAGCTTTTCAAATTAGGGTTTTCATTTTCTTTGGGTAAATACCCAGAAATAGAATTGCTAGGTTACATCATAGTTTCATGTTTAATTTTTTTTAGAAACCTCCATATTTACAACTCCACCAACAGTGCACGAGGGTTCCCTTTTCTCCACATCCTCGCCAGCACTAGTTATTCATTGATTTATCAACGATAGCTATTCTGACAGGTTTAAGGTGATATCTCACTGTGGATTTAATTTGCATTTCCCTGATGATTAGTGATGATGAGCATTTTTTCACATTTGTCTTTCCACCTTTCCATCTGTATCTCTTCCTTAAAGAAATGTCTATTCAGGTGCTCTGCACATTTTTTTTAATCAAGTTGTTTGTTTTATGTTGAGCTGTATGTGTTCTTTATATATTTTGAATATTAGCCCTTTACTGAATATATCATTTGCAAATATCTTCTTCCATTCAATAGTTTATCTTTTTGTTTTGTTGATGGTTTCCTTTGCTGTGCAAAAGCTTTTGGTTTGATATATTCCCATTTGTTTATTTCTGCTTTTGTTGCCCTTGCCTGAGGAGACAGACATATACAAAAAAATATTGCTAAGACCAATGTCAAAGAGTTTACTGCCTATGTTTTCTTCTAGAAGTTTTATGGTGTCAGGGCTGACATTTAAATCTTTAATCCATTTTGAGTTTATTTTGTATATGGTGTAAGAAAACGCTCCAGCTTCATTTAGCTGTCCAGTTTTCCCAACACCAGTTATCAAAGAGACTGTCTTTCCCCCCACTCTATATTCCTGCTTCTGTAGTCATCCTCTCTGTTAGTTGAGTGAGTTGTCTGGCAACCCCATTAACCACAGTTTTGCTTTGTTTTAATTAGAGGAATGTGAAAGGAAGGAGAATCTAATGTCTTATATGAGTCAAAGCTTGGAAGCACTGCTTCTAACAGCTATTTATGGACAGAAAAGTGAGGTAGAGAAATGCCAGTTATGCTTACCTCTTTTGTTCCACTCACTCATTCACGTATTAGACATTTATTGACCACTTACTGGTGCCAGATATCACAGAAGCTGTTAAGGATACAGAAATAAAGAGCTGAGTCCCTGTCTTCCAGAAGATGGGTGGAGTTTTGATCAATAAAAAAAAACCACTTCAATGGTAGGGGAAACAAGAGATGCAGGGGTAGGTAGGCACAAGTACAGAGCGGGTTCTACACGGAGGAGACCAGTCTTCTAATGCTTGCTCTTCCTTGGGCCAATAAATGACAACATGTATCAGTTCTTACTGTGTAACATTCCTTCCCTGAAAGTATTATTTCCTTCTGATCACAGGTCTCCTTAAATAATTATACTTACATAGCTTCAAGAAGTACTAACCCTCTAATTCACATGGTTTCTATACACATTACTCTATACTAATGACACTAAGTCAACTGGATGGAATGCAAAAGCTTCTGTGAAAACCCAGTCTAACAGCCATCCCTTTGTCAAGCATTATGGTCTGGCCACATGCTTTTATACTTTCTATCCTCTCTCTCTAATTATCTTCTTAAATACTAGAAGTCTTTCTGAATATTAGAATATGCACATATTTCCCCCAGTTCTGCCACTCCTCCCCTTGGAATTTAAAACACACACACACACACACACACACACACACACACACACACATCTTCCTAGTAGGCATTTTGTACATGAAGGCATGCATAACTTCTAAGAGGGGGAAAAGGAACAGAGCAACAAAAAGGAATATTACTGATCTGTCTCTAGGTATCTCATTAAGCATTAAGATTTTTTTTTTAAATTAGTCAGTGAAAAAGTATCTCAGAAGACAACAGGATTTCGCCCTAGCAGGTTTGACTCAGTGGAAGGAGCATCAGCCTCCCTGAAGGGTCCCAGGATTTTTCTGGTCAAGGGCATGTACCTTGGTTGCGGGTCCCCTGGCCCTAGTCAGGGTGCATGCAGGAGGCAACCAATCAATGTGTCTCTCTCACCTCGATGTTTCTCTCTGCCTCTTCCTCACCCTTCCATTCTCTCTCAAATCCAATGGAAAAAATATCCTTGGGTAAGGATTAACAAAAAGAAAAAGAAGAAGATAACAGGATTTCTGCTGGAAGCCAGTCCTTGCAAAGGCTTACCACGTCTGCAGAAGAAAATTTCCATTACTTCTCCCAACAACCTCAATAACACTAGCCTTTGGTCACAGGACCAGAGTGGGAAGGAGGAGGATTGTCCTCCTTCTAAATGGGGAAAGAAACCAGCCAAGCAAAAAAAGTTTGAGAATGAACAATGGCCTCTAGTAAGAAAGCATGTAAGTAGGTCGGTATTGGAACTACATTTTCTTGCACACAAATCCATCATTGTTCCTTTATATTTTCTTTCCTTTTCTTTCTCCCTTCTATTTTTCTCCTCTGCCCTATTCACTATTACTGTCATCTCATGTGAGTTTTTTAAAACCATGATATATTTGTTCAATTATCCATAGGCCTACAGCCTCTTCATCAAATTAGCTGATCCCTATTTATAGCTGATAATTCTGTACGGGGGATATAATGAAAATTCCTGCAAGTGATAAAACTAAGTTAAATTTTGCATTGCTGTTTTCGACCCAAAGATTGTTGTCATTACCCAATAAATTTGTTTCAATGAGTGTTATAAATATACATTTTCTTTTATAGATAGTGCTTTTCAATAAGAAAAACTATGCTCAGTAGAATCAGGTGATAATATTCCCACCATTTGCTTTACCCCCTACTCAAAGATTTTATTACTTTAAAAAATAGGCTTTAAAAGACAAAAAGATGCAATAAATCTAAATAGACTTTGAATAATAATTTTACCAGGAAGGGAATTCATCTGTACCTGGTAAGAATAACCACATAAAATATGCTGACACATTTTTAGCAATTAATATGTAAAACTGCCAAAGAAACTCTATAATACTCAATATTCAAGTGTGAGACATTTTGTTACTATTAATAGATCTCCATATTCATTAACTTCACAAAACATTTTATTTCATTTACTATATTCAATTTACCAATTGTCCCAAATGACCTCTAAAGATAATAAAAAAGTATAACAAAGAAAAAATTAAAAACAAATAATATCATTAAGCCAGAGTTTTACAAAGACCCTAAATCATATTCCAGCCATAGATTAAAATGCATGTAAAATTCCAACTGCAATTCATTATATCCTTTCAACAATAACGGTTAAAACACCTAAGTGCCAAAGCATTCCTATGTCCATCATAAGACATCTCAGAAGCAAAACTATTACTTTTACCTACAGTGAGGCCACATCTGAAAACAGTGGAATCCTGACCGATATGTCGAACCACGGGTAACCAGGCAAACCAGAAGGAGCGAGATTAACCACCCATCTCCCAGCACAGGAAAGCCAGTCTACATCAGGATATAGAATGTTAAAAAAGGCTGAGGTGACCACAAGAGTTTTTCACTAAATAGCTTACCCATTTGAGCCATTACCATTCTTATGACATTGTCCTAGCACAGGCATTGCAAATTAAGGAAAGTTACATTAAAATATGGTGGCTTAGAGACTCCAAAAGTGACAATTTCAAAAATAAGGTTGGGTTCAATGAAAATAAAGAGGCCCAAAGAAGCAAGAAGAGTATAAAATGAGACCATATATAAAGATGTGTGTGTGTGTGTGTGTGTGTGTGTGTGTACACACTCAAGTAGATAAAAATAATTACATACAAAAACACTTTTTTTCCCCACAAAAGCTTTCAATCTCAGATCTCTGACTATGGCCACCATCCTAGTTATGGAGATGCTGTGATCCATCCCCATCCTCACATGCCGAACCCTCATGCCCGAATGCCTGCTTTTGTCATGTGGGGAACTAGAGTAAACGGGTAGACCTTGACCATATTAGGAGCAGGCTGACACCCACAGAATTCCAGCCATGACCTTTCCCTCACAAGGGAGCTCCTGCTCTAATCACACACTAACATTGCTAACACATTCATTCAAAACACCATCATCTTTAGGAGTCAGTACTCGAACAAGCACTCATAAATAACCCTTTCTTAAATTCAGTGAGAACTTTTTGTCTAGATCTGAACTGCAAAATAAAAGTGAGAGCTCTTCTGTTCTCCGGATATTATGTCCGCAATAGTTCTAATAGACCAGCTTTTGAGTCGATCAGATCTGGTGATCTATACCAAACAGCATTGCTATCAAAGGCTTCGATGTCACCCTGCCAAGATTTAAATCCCAGCCTTGGTGGCTATAGGAACTTAAGTCATTTAACTTCTCTGTGCCTCACTTTCATTATCTGCAAATGGGGGGGAGAGAGATACTAACACAAGGTTCTTGTAGGAACTAGATGAGCTAATATATGAAGAGTACTTAGCAGAGTACCTGGCATCTAGTTGAAGACATGGTATTACCGTTATACTAATTACCTCTGGTCATATCTATGCCAATAATGATGTTATAAATACAGAAAATGAATGATGAATATTAAAAGATGAATCTTTATATATAAAGATAAAAATATTACTTATTTGTCCATGTGAACAACAGGTTGAGAGCCTTACCGTTATTTGATACTAATATGTCACACATCAA
Organism: Lasiurus borealis; assembly: GCA_004026805.1. NCBI lineage: Eukaryota > Metazoa > Chordata > Mammalia > Chiroptera > Vespertilionidae > Lasiurus > Lasiurus borealis. Next base: position 20,168 of record PVJN01011216.1, on the reverse strand, counting down.
CTATTTCTTAAAACTCCCTCACTACCCTGGCCATCAGTAATCAAGAACAACACTGAGAAAAATCAAAGAAAGTAAACCACTAGATAAATAACAGAAAACAACATTAACTGGCTTCCTGCAAATCAGAAAGTCCCTCTGAACGTTGGGGACTCTCACCAAAGGATATATTGGCAACCTTCCAGGCATCCAGTGCTCATACAAATTATGCATTTTTTCCTCTTAACAGAAGATAGTTCCATCTTACTATAAGTGGTGACTTGTGTTTTTTTTTTACTTTCTTTGTCTTCTGTGATTCACTTTCATACTCCTTTTCTATTGTAGTGTATGTACGTTTTCCTCTTTGGATCTCATGTTGTCTTAGTTGTGTGTTTTTTTGTTTTTTGTTTTTTTTTAAATTCTGCCTTTTAGAAATTCTAGTTCAATTTTCCTTAATTTAGCATTCAGTTTTATGCATCAGGGCCTGAAATAGTGTCTTAAACATAAGAGGCACTTCAGCTATTTGTTAAATAATTGTAGCAAAGTATCTGTAGTCAGTTCAGCCATTTGCAACATTTTCACCATGGTAAGACTGTAAATTATCAGTAATATGCCTTCCAATCTAACTCTAACCATCCCCCTCCTCCAATTAAACCAACTCCCTTCCTCAAATGCTCTATCTTCATCAGTCGTACCACAGCTCTCTCAGTTACTAAGATACAGACATTCAGAATCATCTTTGACTTTGTTTCCTCCAGTCCATTAATGGACTGAAACCTTTACTTACAGAGCCAAAATTAGGACATGATCTACAAAATTAAAAAAAAAATGAAAAGCACCACCACAAAAGTAAAGTATTAAAGAAAAACAGTTTGAATATTAACATATTAGGGTTTCCCAAATAGTACTGTTTGAGGCCACACTATTGGCAGTATGTGTTATGTAGCAATCCAGATGCATAATCATCATGCACCTCCCATTACTGCCACTCCCGTTTTAGCAGTTCTTGCCTTCACCACCATCTCTCTACCTACTAACGCCTCTGCTCTAGTTCAGGCTTTCCTCACCTCATTTCTCAGCATGTCCCACCCCTCTTCCCATCCCTGTTGCCCATCAACCGCTGACATCAATCAGTGCCTAAAGTGTGTTATGCCATTCATTTACCCAAATATTTTCAACGACTCCTCAAACTCTTTTGTCTGGCATATAATCTTTTATTTTTAATTTTTAAAAGAATATATTTTATTGTTTTTTTACAGAGAGAAAAGGAGAGGGATAGAGAGTCAGAAACATCCCTGAGAGAAAGACATTGATCAGCTGCTTCTTGCACTCCCTCTACCGGGGATGTGCCCGCCACCAAGGTACTTGCCTTTGACCGGAATCGAACCTGGGACCCTTCAGTCCACAGATAGAGGCTCTATCCACTGAGCCAAACTGGTTTCGGCTGGCATGTAATCTTATATTCCACTCTGGCATTGGGGTTGGGAGCTTTTCAATGCGGAGATATCCTCAGAGTTCACAGACTGAAAGTACCCATGCAGGTATGGGATCAGGAAAGAAATAACTAGACCTAGCTGGTTTGGCTCAATGGATAGAGCGTCAGCCTGCGGACTGAAGGGTCCCAGGTTTGATTCCGGCCAAGGGCACATGCCTGGGTTGTGGACTTGATCCCTAGTGGGGGGCATGCAGGAGGCAGCCAATCAATGATTCTCTCTCATCACTGATGTTTCTTTCTCTCCCTCTCCCTTCCTCTCTAAAATCAATAAAATATACTTTTTTAAAAAAGAAATAACTAGTTTATTCAACCCAAATCTACAGCTTCCTTTGTTATTCTCTTTCTCTCCTATTTTTCTCTTCATAACTTTTCTTCTTTCCTACCACTTTCTTATGTTTAATTTCTTTTCCATCTTCTTCTCTATGTCAATGGCACCAACAGGAATTTCTAATCCTTAGTAACCCTAAGAACTAAAATGATTTTTGATCATTGTTCTAATCGGTAGTTACTAATAAGAAAGACTGAGGCACAACAGAATGGGAGGTGGTAGGAAGGAGTTCTGAGCTCTGGAATAACTGTGAAGCCAAGGTTCTCACTGCAATCGTATATAATAAAAGGCGCATATGCACATAGATCAAATGGCAGAACAACCAAACAACCAGTCTCTATGATGTGCACTGACCACCAGGGGATAGGTGCTCAACACACACGATTGGGCTCCCTCCTGTGTGGTTCAGGCCTGTGGGGATTGGGCTCCCTCCTGTCTGGATCTGGCCTGCAGGGATCAGGCCTGTGGGTATTGGGCCTGTGAGGATCAGGCTGAAACCAACTATCTGACACCCCCAAGGGTTGCGAGAGGGTGCAGGCCAGACCGAGGGCCCCCACAGGTGCACGAATCTGTGCATTGGGCCAATAGTTCTAAAATAAGGTTTGGCGTGAGACCATACAAGCTCTCAGATCTAACAATGGAGGCCTCATTGAGGATGAAAAGCATGCCTTCTGCCACTTATTCAGGAATACAGAAGTAGCATGAACATAATTTCTCTTTACATTTTTCTAGATTTTCTCCTCTATCTCATCAGAAGCTAAATAGGGCCCTGTATTTACCTGGTGTTGATAAATCTCAGGTGGAGAAGAACTCAATATAAAATTAAGAACTCTTTTTTTAAAAAATATTTTTATTGATTTCAGAGAGGAAGGAAGAGGGAGAAAGAGATAGAAAACATCAATGATGACAGAATCACGGATCAGCTCCTCCTGCACACCCCAGACTGTGGACTGAGCACACAACCCAGCTATGCACCCTGACCAAGAACTGAACTGTGACCTCTTGGCTCACAGGTCAACACCCTACCACCAAGCCAAAAAGGCCGGGCAAAATTAAGAACTCTTGAAATTGTTAATATTATCCTTCCTGCCCCCACCAACCCACGAATATCCGGTCTTTACAGAACCTATAATTAGTTGGGTTAAAAAAAAAATTACTCTCTATTTTAAATCTCATATTTTAACTGCATTTTCTTTAGGCCTATTTATATCTTCAAAGAAAATTGAATTTTCTTTCCCATTTCATAAAATGTTCTGTTTTTCACAGAAAAGAGATATGTAAACTATACTTATTGCCTTACTTTGTTACAGACCTGGAGATCTGTATGTCAAGTTGTCAAAAAATATTGTTTTCTAGAATAAAATAGATACATGGAGTATGCAGATTGTTCCACTGAATTAAACTCATTCTCCTCACTTCTAAATCTCTAAGGCAAGGATGATTACAGAACAATATTTTTGAATTTGAAAATAAAAAAGTATGGCTCAAAAGCATGCATGAAGCTAAACTAATAGAAGTGTGAGAGGGTAGAAAGCACTGTTAGTATTTGTAGAATAGTACTAAAAAACCTTTTAAATTTTTATCTGATTAAAAAGGTAATGCATATTTATTGTTTTTTAAAAAAACTTGAAAAATGCAAAAATTCCAAAGAAGAATATAAAAGATATCAAGAATAACTGCAACTTAATAACTTATTTGAAACTAAATTTTGGTCATCTACAGTAGACTTTTTAAAATTGTGGTACAATACATATAACATGGTTACTCTTTTAACCATTTTTAAATATACAGTTCATGGGAATTAACTACATAAACTAGATTTTGACATCTAGAAAATTTGGGTTTCTCAAGCCAGTTCAGTAAAAAATGCCATTTAGCCTTTAAACAAAAATAAAACACTATTAATAGTACATAAAAGGTAAAAAAAAAACTTTACAAACTATTTAAGTAATCTACACAAATAAAAGAGAAACATGCAAATTGACCATACCTCCACTACACCCACCAGCCAATCAGGACCAAGTACACAAATTAATCCAACAAAGATGGCAGTTAATTGGCATGCGCAGGCATGGAGCAAAGACTGAAGACAGTGTAGCAGGAAGCCAAGCACTACAGAAGGGAGCAAGGCAGCAGAGAAGGGAGGGAGCGAGGCAGCGGTGATGGAAGAGAGCGTGGCAGGGGAGAAGGGAGCCGAGGTGGGCTTTACTCCCTTCTCTGTTTCACTCCGGCCACAGGAAGCCCTATTCTTGCTGGAATTTTCCTGCAACAGGCCTCTAGTATCTTAATAAAACCATTCTGTCCTTGTAGGAAAGTGCTACATAAATAAAAGGCATTATAAAGGTACAGCAGAGGGAACATAGTCAATAATATTGTAATAACTATGTATGGTGCCAGGTGGGTACTTGAAATATCAGGGGAATCACTTTGACCAGTATTCTGTACACCTAAAACAAACATAAAAGAGTATGGAATGTTAATTATAATCTATACTAATAAAAGGGTAATATACTAATTAGATCGAATAGACTGGACATCTTCCAGATGTCCTTCCAGACAAAGCTTCAGAGGCTGCATTGGCCGAGGAAGGCTGGCAGCCGTGGCAGCTGTGAAGGCCAGTAGTGGCAGCATCAGGGGGGTGATGTGGACAGCACCTTCCCCTGATCAGCCTGGTCGCCTCCCGCAGATGGAGGCCAGACTGCTGCTTAGGTCCACTCCAGGCCTAAGCTGTCAGTAGGACATCCCCTGAGGGCTCCTGGTCTGTGTGAGGGTCAGTCCAGGCTGACCCCCCTTCCAGTGCACAAATTTTTGTGCACCAGGCCTCTAGTTGAAAAATAATTCTTTAAAAGGGCACTATAAATATTGTTTGCTTATTTGTTATTTTTTGTTGTTGTTGATCTTCACCTGAGGATTTGTTTCCATTGATTTTTAGGGAGAGTGGAAGAGAGAGGGAAAGGCAGAGAGAAATACTGATGTGAAAAAAAAATACATCAATTGGTTGCATTCTACAAAAGCCCTGATCAGGGCCGAGGCAGGGGAGGAGACTGCTGGCTAGGGCTTATTTATGTTCTTATAAGGTTGGCAGAGACTTTCTCACATTTGGGTTTCGCCACTTCCTGCTAAGTGCAGCCATGTGCTAGGGGTGCAAAACCTTCATTTAGCATTTGCCACCTATAATCGGTGTTAGAAAACCTGGCCAGCAGCCCCAGCCCTGAGGTTACACACTGAGCACCAAAGCTAGACTTGCCCAGCAGCCTCACATTTCCAGGAAAAGAACAGCCTGATCTTTGCATACACTTTTGGGTACATCTCTCAGATGGAATGCAGGGCTCCAAAGGAATAACCCTGTCCAACTTTTCATTGAAAAAAAAGTCAAGAGGTGCAGGACTACATAATCAAACTTCTCAGCCCCAATCATTCTGAAACTGCAAACAGAAGGCTTTTTCTAAAAACCACACCCCAAACCTCAGCAATTGAAAGGTATTCATCCTAGGCATGCTCATTCCAGAATGCAATGCTTTTGAGTTCTCCTGGTATAAAGCAAAGACATTGTCTATTCTGTTTTATGAGGAAAGAAAAACAAACATCAGTTTGCATTCCTTGCCTGAAGCCACCTGGAAATCCCAATGAACAATTTGGGAAAGGGGCAGCTAAGAGGGATCAAGTTCTTTTTTCTGACCCAGTTAATACACACATTGTTTTTAAGGAATAGGGGAAGGAGAGAAGAGGGAAGAAAGAACAGTTCCTGGCAGCAAATCACCATAAAAAAACAAATATTCACACATACTTGGACAAGTGCCCAGGGCTTAGGCTCAAGGACATGAACATCTTCAGAAACCTGAAGGACACAGAAGGCACCAAAGCGATGAGCTGAGAGAAAAGTGGCCTCTCCGGGTATGAAGCTGGGGCTGCTGGGAGGAGTAATAGCAATACCACACAGTCCAGGGGACTTGCTTTGGGACGGAAGAGAGAGGATGGTGTCCACTCAGCATCACACCAAGTGCCTGGCATGTCCTGGGCCCATTTACCGACAAGCCTGTTGCAATCTCCTTGCAATGATTCAAGGGCTTTACAGATGTTCAAGGATTATCATTTGCTAAGATCTTACCAAAGTGCAAGGCACAGGGTGACAACAACGCCTAGGAAGCTGAGGCTCAGAGGACTGAAGTAACTCTCCTGAGTTCGCAGGTAGAATGTCACCCCAGGATTCACAAGAGGTTTGTCCACCCCTGACGTGCACACGTTTCCCACTGTTCTCATTCATCTGACAAAAAGCACAGTTTAGAACGTTCAATTTAAGTTCATTAAGAGAAAGATCTTATTTATAATACGTGTATTAAAAACAGGAGTTGGCAAACTTTTCCTGTAATATGTCAGGCACTGTGAGCCATAGGGCATATACGGTTTCTGTCAAATACTTCCTTTTATGTTTCTCTCACACCCATTTAAAAACATAAAAACCATGCTTACTTAGCTCATGAAGCTGTACAAAAACTGGCCACAGGTCGGTTTGCTGACCCGTATTAGAACACACCATCCAAGTGAGGCCGGGTGACTCTGTGCCTGAGAATCGTATCACGGACTCCAGGCCTTGATTTACCAAAGCATTCTTCATTTCAGGAAGCGGAGAAAAGAGGAGGCTCCCAGAGGATCAGCATTCAATCTACTCATCTATATCCCATTACTAATAAAGTGGAAGGGATACCAGCCCCTTACTTATAGATTTTTCCATTAGGGTAGTTCCAAAAGCTATCTGGCATTTATTTCACTTTATTTCCTCATTCTATTTCCAGGCCTTTACATATTCCAACTTCAGTATTAATCTGTCACTGAAAATAAATGCTTTTTGCAGTCTAATTAAAACTATTTCAGAAGGCCACAACATAACGAACAGAAAAACCTAGAGTGATTTGAGCTGACGTGGACCTTTTCAATATGATCAAAGGCCTCTGAGGTTCCATTATTTGAAATTATAGAAAATATTTTCCCTTCACTTTATGACACTTGTAAAACAGGCTTCTGAACACTCCCTGCAACTTGCAATAACCATCAAATCAACCTAACAGATGTTGCAAGCTGGACCCAGCTCACCAACACTAAAGCACATAATGAGATGCATTTTAAATCACATTGAGATTTTGCTACACAAGGCAAAATATTGTACAATTTATGACCTCCTTAATCTTCTTTTTAGATACTGAACTTGCATCCAGGATTTGCTGTCAGACCAGTCAGAAGCACACACTAGCCATGTGCCCTATGAGTTGTTGGCTGGCTGACCTCTGCCTTGGTCTGGGCAATACAACATTAGTGCCTGGTCCAAGTGTCTGGTTAAAATATTTTCAACTGTGCTGACTCATGGCCAGCTGCTCGGTAGCTACAAAGTAGAAACAGAAGATGGCCATTGGGGACCAATTTAATAACAACAAATGTTATTTTCACTGCTGAGCTAAACAAGTTGGAAGCCAGAAGACTCCAGATTCGAAAGGCTGGCATCTTATTTCATAAGGCTGCATGCGGAACCACACAGCCCATCCTACAGGTAAATGTATACAGAAACAAAGCAACAACTAGCAAATTGGGACAGGAGTGAGAGCAATAAAAGCAGTGACCTTCTTGAATTTTGGCCCTTTTGTCCGATTCTATAATCCCCTCTTGTGAAACCCAAGACAGCCAGGAAAAAGACCTGCTTGGCCCAAGACCTACTAATACGAATTCCATAAAGACCAGAAAAGGTGATCAAGAGTGCAAAAGCCAATTACAGGATGCAGTCAGGCAAGGAAAGTGCTTCCTTGTGCCAAAGGGCATGGCAACCTCAGTGATGATGAAGACACCAAGCAGATGAAGGAATGGAATTAAATGCTCTTCTTTAAGGCTAGAAGTGTGCTAGACATTTTATATATATACTAGAGTCCCAGTCACGAATTCATGCACAGGTGGGGTCCCTCTGGGTGGCCTGCAGTGATCAGGCTGAAACCCACAATATAACGCTGCCTGCAGCTCCTACTGCCACTCCTGCTCATCCCAGTCCCGCTGTGCCTGCTGTGGAATCGCACCCAATCAGTCCCAACTGGGAGAGGCACACGCTGCCATAGCAGCACTTGTCAGCTATGAGCCCTGCATCTGGTGCCCTCCCAAGGGGAGTGGCCTGCAGGATCAGGCTGAAACGGGCTCTCTGACATCCCCCAAGGGGTCTCAGAATATGAGAAAGTGCAGGCCAGGCTGAGGGACCCCATGGGTGCACAACTGGGCCGGGGAGGGACCATGGGAAGGCTCTGGGACATCTCTCTCAGTCCTAATCAGCAGGAGCCCAGCAGCAAGCTAACCTAACAATCAGAGTATCTGTCCCCTGGTGTTCAGTGCATGTCATAGTGACTGGTCAACCAGTCGACTGTCTGTCCCAGGTGGTCAGTGCACATCATAGAGAATGGTTGACCAGTTGACTGTCTGCCACCCCGGTGGTCAGTGACATTATAGCGAGCAGTTGAGCAGCCTTAGCATATTATTAGCATATTATGCTTTGATTGGTTGTTCGGTTCTGCCATTCAGTCTATTTGTATATTATCTTTTTATTATATAGGACTAGAGGCTTGGTGCGTGAAATTCATGCATGGGGGGCGGGGGTGTCCTTCAGCCCAGCCTGCACCCTCTCCAATATGGGACCCCTTGAGGGATGTTAAACTGCCCCCTTGTGGTCAATGCACATCATAGCTACCAGTCGTATGGTCACTTAGGCTTTTATATATATAGATATAAAATCATCATTGTGTTATATATTATATAACTATCATTATTATATATATTATATAAGTATCATTAATTTGTAAAATAGATAATAGCTCCCTGGTTTTACTGAGGAGCCAAGGCTTGGAGAGAAACTTACCCAAGAGCACATGAATAAAAAGTGCCAGGCAAGTTGAACAGGGTTGTGTCTGGGATCACATGTGCCCTTTCATTTCATCAAGCTTCATCTCCCATGGATAAAATTCTAAAACAGAGCATGGAGCAGGCCACATTTAGGAGGCCAACAGGCAGGTGGTACTGGAGCAGAGCTCCACGCGCAAGCCCGGGCTTTACTGTCAAGCGCATTTGAGGATGTGAGTGCCACAGCTGCAACCAATGTCATACTTGGCACCAGTGATCTTCCCAAAGTCAGCTCCAAAGCTCTAGAGCTGTCAACATGAAGCTAGAAAGCAAGGTACCACGTAGGGAGGGGGGAGAACTGAGACTGAGATGGCACCACAGGAGTCCAGGGGTCACCTGTCTGGAAAGGTAACCCCACCGCCTGAGAGGCTGAAGCTGTTTAAATATTGTCTGTAGTGGCTTCAGATTGGCCGAGGAACTAAAGCTGAGTTTCAGGTGAGGAACTCCACGAGAGGAAGAAGAGGGAGTAGGTCAGGGGTTATGAGACGGGGGTGCCAATGTTTTACTCCAGGGCCACGGCAAACATCACTTTCCTTTGCATTTCTCCAGGCTGATGACCTTCACAGAAGGCCAAATCCCCACAGTCAAAGGAATGGAGGGAATCTAGATAATAACCTAGGCAAACTCAAGGGGAAAAAAATAGTATTTTGCCAGAATTAGATCAGAATTTTCTATTTCCAAACAGCAGCCCGGTGCTGGCAGAGCTAGCCTCGGGAGCAGATTCCGGGAGAGCGCTGGTGTCAGGCACGCCAATATTAGCAGCTGGCATCTCTCCCCGGCCCGACTGCCAGCACCCTCGCCCTTCTGTGGGCCGCCGCCACCACTTTACCCAAGCCGTCCAAGCGAACGAATGCAGCCAGTTCTGGATGATGTGAGGCAGGAGGGAAGGGGGCTGGCAGCAGGAACAGGGAGCAGAAGGACAGGGAGAGAACCACGAAGGTACAATGCCGCCACTGGCAACCGTCCTCTCCGCTCCAGAAAAAAAAAAGAGGCTGCCCTACAAATACGCAAGCAAGGGCAGCAGGATTTCAAAATTCAACCCCTGATTCACCAGGCTGTGACTGAAGACAGGGATCCAGCTGGGAGGGCGAGGCTGACTAGATGATTAATCAGGCCCTTTCTCTGCGCTATGCCGGAAGCCTCTGTGTCAAGGCAGGTAATTACTTCCCGGGTGTCCGCACTCAGGTCCCTGCAGGTGACAGCCAGGCTGGGCAGAGTTGCAGGTCTGGCCCTTCTGGACGAGCTGCCTCTCCCTCCGGGTCAAGTGGGAATGAGCCGGCCAGTGGTCAAGAGGTGAGGCTGGAGGCGAGTCCAAAGCTCCTGGCCAGGGCTCCTCAGGCAGCCACTGAGCAGACTCTGTCACATTAATAAATTCCCCCATCTCTCCAGAAGTCCAGCACCCTCCCATCCTCCTCCCACAAGGAAGAGAATCCAAGTGAAGAGAGGTCAGAACCAGCTCACTCCCTTTTAACCTCGGCCCAAAGAGGAAACAGAGTTGAATAAGCAGAAATTTTTTAGAAAAGCTAAAATACTCCAATAAGGTACTACTGCTAGATTCAATCTAGATAACTCAGCTTTCTCGGGGAGATAAACGGGCACTTTGAAAAAGATCATTTGCTAAGGACACATAAGATTAATTGGAAGTGATTTTTCAATCCAGAAAGAAAAAAAAAATCTCAAGAAGTTATCTGGTCAGACAGACAGTAGTCAGTTATCTTCCAAAAGCTCTTCTAGAAGAGATCGCACAATTAACATCCCTATCTAACAGCTTTTATAAATGATTGTTCAGACACAAATCTCTAAAACTTTTTTAATTTTAAGCCAAATACCTACTATACCTCATTCTCAGTGGAAATAACAGTCATCATGCACACTAAAGTGCCCATACAGAAATTTTTTCACCTATTATTCTCCAAAACAAACACATTCCCAATTCATAAGTGCTTCATTTTCCTTTTCTTTATTTGGTTATTTATTGATTTCTGAACCCCCTTCAAACTATTCATTATCTCAGGGCTGATCTCTCTCTTTCTCTCTCTCTCTCTCTCTCTCTTAAATTGACTTCAGAAAGGAAGGGAGAGGAAAAGAGAGATAGAAACATTTTAAAAGATATTTTTATTTATTTTCAGGGGAGGGAAAGGGAAACATTGATGTGAGAATGAAACATTGACCATCTGCATCCTGCATGCCCCCTACCAGGGATGGAACCTGCAACTTGGGCATGTGCCCTGACCAGGAATCGAACCGGCAATGCTTGAGTGCACAGGACAATACCCAACTAACTGAGCCTCACCGGCCAGAGCAGACTGATCTTTTAATCTTTGGACAATGCAGCTGGTGATAGCTTTCACCACATTAAAATAGCCTTTATCCCAAGTATGTTTTCCACATGACACAGGTTAATGTTTTGGTTTTGTCTATTTTCCAACTAGCAGTCCCAATATAAAACAAGGGAGGATGTGCACAAAAGAGAAGCACTGGTGTTGGAAACTCATCAAATGCCTAAGCTAACTTGCAGAGTGACTGCAAAATAATCCACTTAAATTTTAAATAAAAATGCAGCAAGGTGGGAAATGGTGCGTGGCTATACAACATCAACTATTAAAATGATGAGGAGCTATTAATGTACTGCAGTGGCACTGCTGATTAGCGAGCTGTCACTATTAGAGCTTGCAGAATTACTTGACGGCTGTAGGAGAAACTCATTTCCTGAAGATAGGTTCCTACTTATTGGTGCTATCAAAGTTAAATCTTTCATCCCAGGTGGACTTTCTTAAAATCATCACCAAATGTGCTAATCCTGAACTAACATTCAGCAAACCACTTTTCTTTAGATTACCCTAGTCCAGTGGTCGGCAATACAGCGTTTGAAATTTCTTTTGAGAGCCAAATATCAACAGTACAGTGATTGAAATTTCTTTTGAGAGCCAAATTTTTTAAACTTAAACTATATAGGTAGGTACATTGTTATTAACTTAATTAGGGTGCTCCTTCAATCACACTGTACGTGTGCCCACACATGGTATTTTGTGGAAGAGCCACACTCAAGGGGCCAAAGAGCCACGGTTTGCCAACCACTGCCCTAGTCAAACCCCTGAGACTGGTGGCTCTCAGCCTTGGCCACACGCTGGAATCACCTGAGGAGCTAGCTTTAAAAACTACCAATGCCCGAACTCCTCCCTCACAGATTCTGATGTAACTGGTCTGGGGTGAGGCCTGGTATTGGAATTTTTCAGAGTGTTCAGGTAATATGCAGCCAAGCCAGACCACCACTACTTTAGTCAACATTAAACATATCAGTTAAAAATAGGTGTCGCAGGTGCTGTATGCTAAGAATTGTTGAGTTCTTGAATTAAAAAATGTAGGACAGATTTTGCCCTCAATGCCCTCAATCTGAGGAGGAGAAACAACAGTTACCACACAGCGTGCCACGTGCTGTGACCGAGGAGCGAAGAGCAGTGAGCCCAGCCAAGGAGCAACGAACACAACCAAGAGAGGGGGCAAGGTGTCCTGGCAAACTTCTCAAATACAGTGATCAAGTCAGGCCTTAAAGGCTCAGTGAGAGTCCTCCAGGAGGAGACCGTGGGGAAAGGCATCTCACAAAGAGGGACCAGCATGTGCGAAGGCTCTGAAGCTGAAGAGCATGATCCCTTCCTCGGAGCTCTGCACATGGTTCTGTACAGGTGAAACAGAGGGTGGGTGTCAACGTCAGAGGGAAAGGAGGCTGGAAATGAGGGCTAGAGGGCCCAGACTGGTAATGTAGTCCTTCGTGTAAAACAACAGTTGGTGTGGCAGACTGCCCAACCCAGGAAGCGGGCTGTTGGGGGATGGAGGAGCTATTGTTTCTTAGCTCCAACCAAGGTGAGAACAAAGGCTCAGTATCGACTCATCTTCCAGGTTTTCAAGGGATGCCGAGAATCTGGTCCTTGTGTGAAACTTACAGGTGTTTAAATGCTGAACAGAACAAATAAACCAGTGTGCAGGCCAGAAACTGCCTATGGGCTGTAGTTATGGACTCTACCTTTTTACTGAATTACAAAGAATGACTGAAGGATTAAAGAGAGTCCACTTTAGGTTTAAGTACATTTTTTTAACTGAACTGCAGTGTGGCAGACAGCAGTCTGACAAATCCCACAGGACGAAGCTTTCCCCACAGTGATGCTAGCCAAGCTACCCCTGTTCTGAAATTAGGCCCCTACTTTTTCATTTCTCACATTCAATACGGGACTTTCTTTCTTGTAACTGAAAGAAGAAAAAACAATTTAACAAATATTAGGTGCAGGTAAAGACCACACTTACTACGTACTAGGCTTCAAGGCGATGCAAACTACAGTCAGATTTGGATGACGGATGCCGCTGGAGTACGGAGGTGGCGGTCAAAAACCACAGATGATCTTGCCAAGTTGGGTAGAGCTCTAGGCTCTGGGCAGTGATCGCCTGGAGGCTGGGAATACTGCCAGCTGCCAAGCAGGTCAGCCTCTCAGAAGGGGGTGGAAAACCCAGATGCCAAGGGAAGGTCACCCAGTCCCCAGAGAGGACTTTGCTTCCTCCATTTGGGCCTCCTTCAATCTCTTCCCTCAGGTCAATTTCCCAAATGTAAGGGAGAAGGCAGGTTCCTCTCACATGATGATCAGTTGTCAAATACTGTAAAAACCAAAAATTCCCAAGAGAAAATGTGAATTCTCTACACTCTCTCTAAAATGTTAGTATCAGTTTAGTCACAAGAAAAGACCCATGCATGGCAAACAGAGAACTAAGAGTCTAAAAAAAAAAAAAATCTATACAAGGCATTTGGCTTAAATGTGGCAAAGATATATTTCACAAACATAGCTATCTATAAAAAAAATTAGAAAACAAGAATGTTTGGCCTTGGCTGGGTAGCTCAGTTGGTTAGAGAATCATCTGATGCATCAAGATCTTGGGTTAAGTCCCTGATCAGGACACATACAGGAATCAACCAATGAGTGCATGAATGGATGGAGCAGCAGGTCGATGTCTCTCTCTCTCTATGCCTTCTCCTCTCTCTAAAAATGAAAAAATAAAAAATGTAAAACAAAAAAAGAAAGAAAACTGAAACCCTACAGATTTGATTAGGGGAAAAATATCTATCCTAAATTTAAAAATGGGTAGTGGTAAGTAAGGAACACATCATAGATACATGGCTACAATGGATTCTCAACTTAAATAAAGGGACAAAAAGTACTGTCCAAGACAGTTTATTTAGTGAAGAGCTCTGCTTGATTTTTTTTTTTCCTTCAGGTTTTAACAGAAAGAGAAAACATATCATTCCACTGTCTGGTAAAATGCCTGTAGTCTTGAATGTCATTTCCAATTTTAGATATGGAAATGGGATTCTCTCAGGCATTCTGACTTTCCGAGAGGGGTTGCTCAACTGAGAGATACTAGAATATCTGAAAGCTTGAAATTATACAGTAACATTTATAATTCAGCACAAACAATGATCCCTTAACAACCTCTATGCTAAGAATCTCTCAAATATTTTTTAAAGATTAAATATTACACAGACTCAAAAAGAGATCTCTAAAGATAGAGAAGGGAAAATATCTTTGAATATAAAGGCTCACAGTTTAATTTGAAAATATATTCTCCAACCATTAATTATCATGCATAATTAAATAGCTAAGTAAATAAATAATAGCAGAAAAATCATTAGAAGTGGGATTTTTTTTTCCAGCAAGGAAAGAGTCATCTTCATGAGCCCATAAAGATATCTATGGTGTATCAGATTGGGTGGATGACATGAACACTTTTCATTAGATCTTATCTAAACTTGTCTACTCTACTATTTAACATTTTTCTTGATACAAAAATTAGTATTTGTGCAAACACTTCAATGGTTTCTCTAAATTTGGTACCATTCCTAATTTCTGATGTTCGTATTCAAATGTAATTTTGATTAAACAAACCATCAGATGCTGGAATAGGAATGGTCATGCCCAGAAGAGAGGCCTAGGTAACTGACACCACACAGGAGAAAAGGAAAATGAACTGTGAGTACACGACTGCCTCTTGGGGGGAAAAACAAACAAACACATCTCTTTCTGCTTCTCCTGTCTTAGCTTTTGGATAGCACCCTGAATTTCCCTTATGCATATTTTACACTGAGTGTTGAGTTATCCCCAGGGCTAGCTTAACCGCTGAAGTCAGACCAGCTGGCCAGCACTGTTTGTTCCATGTTCACCTGTTTGGGCTCAGTGAAGAATCTAGGAATCTTGCAGTTAATCCACAAAGGGAATTTTGCCATTCTCTTTCTTAATTGAGTCTATTTTCCAGCGACAAAGAGCCTGTACAATCACTCCAGTGGTATGAAGAATGAGATTTTTTTTAAAATTATACATTTTTTAAACCAAAGCTTTTCTTTGATTCTTTAAAAAATTAACTTTTAGCCCGCTAGGTTGAGCCTTGACCCATGAACCAGGAGATCATGGTTTGATTCTGGGTTAGGGCACATGCCCAGGTTGCAGGCTTAATTTCAGTAGGGGGCGTGCAGGAGGCAGCCAATCAGTGATTATCTCTCATCATTAATGTTTCTATCTCTTCTTCTACCTTCCTCTCTCTGAAATCAATAAAAACATTTAAAAATTAACTTTTAAAAAGTATATTGTCCCAAGAGGACTATTGCTTTAGCCAGGATAAAAGAGATTTAAACTCAGGCCTCCATGAGTTTCCAAAGCCCATACTATACCACATTATTGTCCAGGGTGATTTATTAGGCTCATTTAAAATTTACAGTATAAATATGTGCATGTTTGTATCCATATGCCTGTTTCCCAAATGCATCTGTCCCTCACTTGCTCCTCAGGAATGCTATGAGGGCTGAATGAGATCAGGGGTCAATAAATTCTAATGTTCTTCCTAAGACCCAGTTGCCTATCTTTTAAGACCCTGTTGCTATCTTTTTAAAAACAAAAGAATTCTGTATGCCTGGGAGGGGGAGGGGCAATGGGGAGATATGTATACATGTAACACAATAAAAAAAAAAGAATTCTGACATAGGGTGGACTGCTCACTTGCATAGGATCCATCACATGGGCTCTTGAAACCTCAGCTCTGAACTTTGGCCTGTAGGTTTCCAGGCCCTTGCTTAGATGGTACACAACTGCCTAGCCACATGCTGACCACATCCTTTTCTTCTAATCACATGACCAGGCACTGTTAGAGAACACCTGGGGTGGGGGTGACCGTGGGGACCCAGGGTAGGAGAAAGTAGGGCAAAACCATGAAGACAGAGTTGTGAGAAAAAAACTAGAGCTTTCAAAAACATCGCAGAACCAAAAAGACAAAGACTAACCTTTCCAATGTAAGGAATCCATTTAGAGAGGAGAAGTTTGGTTGAGTTCATGCCTAGAACAATACATCTAAATAGGAGATGCCAGGCAAGACCCAAGTGCAAGATTCCTGTGAAGGTGCAAAGAAAGCAATTTTTAAGCTGCCTATTATCCCAGTGACCAAGGCAATAAACAGAAATAGCTCCAGCCCAGATTAGACAGTGGCTGAAAGTAAAGAGAAACTGGAAGTTGAGCTGGAAATGACTATATAAGTTCAAACTATGTGACACTGAGCCAACCAAGACTGAGCAATGTGTCTCCATAGAACATCTTAACCTATAGGTAATGTAAGTCCCCAAATTCCCTTATACTAGAGCGAGTTAAATTTTCTCAGGCTTAAACACGATAGGAAAGGAAAAATACTAAAAGAAAAATGCACTGGAGGCAGGGGACACAGTTTGGAAAGAGAAAAAAAAAATGCAAGTCCCCTGGGTAAAGTCAAGAGAGTACAAGTTACCTTGGCACAAATGGCCAGGCATGGTCTGTGGGGCTGTACTATGCCAAGTTTCATCACTTCAACACAAGAACCCCTTGGCCCATGGGAACAAACCCAGTTTGAATCAATTGCTGATGTACATAAAACTTAGAAAATGTAGATGGTTCTGCTTTAAAATCCACTCAACTGGTAAATGACTGTGGACTGGCTGTCTTAAATTGGACGGTGTTCTTTATCCTCGGTTGCCAAAAATAAAGTATAACTATTCCCCTAGCCCTGCAAGATATGAAATCCATTTGCTTAACAAACTTTGCTTTGTTCCAAGTACATAATGTCCTTCAAAGTAAAGGTTTTATGTTCATAGTCAGAAAAGGCTGTTTAAACCTGCTAGATAAAAATCACCAATGTTTAGGATAATCTCAGTAGGTACAATAAACAACCTCATGAATATTTTTGCTTTTTTTCTCTGATCAATACTAAAAGGATCCCAATGAATATTAGTAAACATTTAGTAAATCTCATCACTCCCACATTAGGAAAGACTTATTTATAGGTCTGTGTTTTCTCAAATACTATAAATTGTGAAAGCTGACCTATAGCAAAGCATAACACTTTCCAAACAGGCTTTACACACAGTAATAAACAGAAAATAAAAGCTGTATGGATTCTTATTTTTAAACACACACAGAGCTTGTGTACTAGCTCATAAAAACATCTATCTTATGAAAGTTTTTTTTGGTTGTGTTTTTTTTTTAATTGATTTCAGAAAGGAAAGGAGCAGGGGGAAAGACAGAAACATTAATGATGAGAGAGAATCATTGATCAGCTGCCTCCTGCACGCCCCCTACTGGGGATGGAGCCCACAACCTAGGCATGTGCCTTTGACTAGAATCGAACTTGGGTACCTTTCAGTCCACAGGCCAATGCTCTGTTCACTGAGCCAAACCAGCCAGGGCTCAACGTTTGTTTTAAAAATTGTTTGGCCCAGCTGGAGTGGCTTAGTTGGTTGAGCATCATCCTGGGCACTGAAAGGTTGCCAGTTCAATTCCTGGCCAGGGCATATACTGGGTTTCAGATTTGATACCCACTGGGGGCACATATGGAAGACAATTGATTGATGTTTTGTTCCTCTCTCTCCCTCCCTCCTTCCCCTTCCCTCCCCCCCATTCCCCTTCTCTCTTTCTCTCTCCCCCACCCCCTCTCTCTCTCATCCTTGGTTTAGGATTAAAGAAGAGGCCCCCAGTCCTAGCTGGTTTGACTCCGTGGATACATCATCGGCCTGTGGACTGAAGGGTCCCACGTTCAATTCTGGTTAAGAGTACATGCCCAGGTTGCAGACTCGACCCCCAGTAGGTGGCGTGCAGGAGGCAGCTGATCAATGATTCTCTCTCATCATAGATGTTTCTCTCTCTCTTTCCCTTTCCCTTCCTCTATGAAATCAATAAAAAATATATTTATATTTTTTAAAAAGGGACCCCCAGAGAGCTCCCTCACCCCTTCTGCCAGGTGAGGATACAACAAAATGTATTCCGCCAGAAGAAAGCCCTTACTCAATTAAGCTGGCACCTTGATTTCAGACTTCCAGCCTCCAGAACTATAAAAAATAAAATTAAGACAATTGTTTAAACTGTAAATCATTGTTCTCTACTTGAAATAACAATACAGAAAACATGGGAAAACCCTAGAGCTATAAAAATACCAAAGATTTCTATTCTTCCAGTACTTTATTAATTCAAAGGAGTCTGGATTCGGAATCTAAGGTAAAGTACCAAACAGGACAAAAATAAAACAGCATTTTAGGTGAGAGTTTTAATGACACATGGCGAATCACCTGGCCAGCAAGTGTAATTATCATCAGATAATTAAAATGACCACATTAAAATGTGTAAAATGAAAATGACCACAGTTGTGGGTGTTTAAATACTACATGCTATCCTTTCAGAGAAAACACAGAAATTTAAAAACAACAACAACACACAATTCAGATTTTCCCCCATAGGTTTTTGGCCACAAAACATTTCTCAATATCATTTTAAGTTATTGAGAAAAATCTACTTCAACATATCATGTATTTTCAACTTCTCCATTAAAAAAAGGGAAAAGTACAATTAGCTGAAGGTCACAAAAAGTTGGTATAAGTAGAACGGGTCTCTCCCAGTTTTCCCAATCCACAATACAACAGTGACCTACAGACAGGAATGTTAATGATACAATTAAAAGTTCTCTAAAATTAAAACTGCATAAAGGAAACGAGCCTCAGAAGAAATCATATTTTAATACAAAACAGTAAAGGCTAAAAATGGTCACCTCTACAGTGAATAATATTTTGAAGCAATAACAATAAGATGATTTAAATATGTTAACTGTTTTTTAAAACCAGTACAAATGCTTTTTACTTCAAATTCAGTGAAAATGTAGCAGGAATAAAAAATATTCATTTATTCACGCATTCAATAAATGTTTATTGAATACCAAATTCGGGCCAAGTATTGTCTAGGCACCGAGCATACAGCAAATTCATCAAGAGTCCCTGTCATCAGGAGGCTTATATTCTAGTGGGGAAATATTTTTGTTTCTGTCAACACATAGATGCTAAGAGGGATGGAGAAAAATAAGCAGGGCAAGGGGGATGAGACATACCAGAAAACAGAGCGCAAGTCCCATAGTGTGTACCGTGGTCAGAGAAGGC
Organism: Lasiurus borealis; assembly: GCA_004026805.1. Lineage (NCBI taxonomy): Eukaryota > Metazoa > Chordata > Mammalia > Chiroptera > Vespertilionidae > Lasiurus > Lasiurus borealis. The sequence goes on along the minus strand of PVJN01011216.1, from coordinate 971 downwards.
TTTTCTGATGGAAAAGGAAGCTGGGTGGTGGTGCTACATGGCACTGCCAAGTTACACGTCACAGTCAAAACTGGGGTCTGAGGTCTCTTTGCTAACCTTAGAGCAGGGTTTCAACAGTGTCCCTGCTGAGAAATTGTGGTCTAAAATAAATCAGAAAAGGGGATTTCTGTTATAAAGGAAAAGAGGGAGGAAGAGAGGGAGGGAGGAAGGCCTTTTCACAAAGATGGTACCAAAAGCAAAAAAAAAAAAAAAAAAAAAAGCCACTGCCTCTTCCAAAGGCTTTTAAGGCAAAGAAAGCACACAAATAAAAGATGACCTATGCCTCACCCACCTTCCACAATGACCAGAGACTGCAGCTCTGAAGGCGGCCTCAGTATCCTCAGAAGAGCGGCCCCAGGAGAGACAAGCTTGCCCAGGATGTCATCATCAAGTTCCCCCTGACCACCAAGTCAGCCACGAAGGAGAGAGAAGACAACAAACAGTACATGTGTGTTCACTGTGGATGTCAAGGCTAACAAGCACCAGATCAAACAGGCTGTAAAGAAGCTCTATGCCATTGATGTGGCCAAGATCACACCCTGCTCAGGCCTAATATAGAGAAGAAGGCATATGTTCGACTGGCTCCTGACTATGCTTTGGATGTTGCCAACAAAACTGGGATCATCTAAACCAGTGGTTCTCAACCTTTCTAATGTCGCAACCCTTTAATACAGTTCCTCATGTTGTGATGGCCCCTAACCATAAAATTATTTTCGTTGCTACTTCACAACTGTAATTTTGCTACTGTTATGAATCATAATGTAAATATCTGTGTTTTCCGATGGCCTTAGGTGATCTTGCTAGCAGTTCTCAACCTGTGGGTCCCGACCCACAGGTTGAGAACCACTGCTATAGAGCCAAAGAAAAGGGAAAAAAAAGAAAAGAAGGGAAGGGAAGGGAAGGGAAGGGAAGGGAAGGGAAGGGAAGGGAAG